>JANHFM010003554.1:51082-72750 GCA_032468115.1 Grayia smithii
ATGCCTCCTGTGCATGCGCTCATGACCCCCCCATGCTCCCCCCGCACATGCATGTGTGACCTCCCCACGCTCCTCCATTCCCCATGCATGTGCAACCCCGTGCATACACGTGTGACCCCCTGTCCCCTGTGCATGCGCACATGTCTCTTGCATGTGCCCCGCCCCCCACGCATGTGTGGCAGAGACCCGAAAATCAGATGATCATCAGGAGGTGCGTGCACATGCATGGTAGACCTGAGCTGGGGCAACGGCTTGTGTATCCTCAGAGAGGGCTCTGCCTGCCATCTGTGGCATGTGTGCCATAGGTTTGCCATCACAGGTATATGGTGTCTTGCTTTAGCAGGAGTTGGACAAGAAGACCTCCAAGGTCCGTTCCAGCTCTATTCTGATTGATTGATTGATTGATTGATTGATTGAACTTTGAAGTTGTCCAGATAATTTGTGTACTGTAAACTGTTCTGTTTCCAGAATTAGATTCAGAAGTAGAACTAGAATTTTCAATGATGTATAGAAATAGATGAATACTATTCCTTCCATAGCACCTGCCAGATTCCCCATCTAATTGATTTTTAAAGATATAATTCTTTAATGAAAGGAAAATATATTGAGAGGGGCATGTTGCAAAACTAAGTGCCAGTGTTATATTTATATCCAAAAATGCCACAAATCAGAACCAAAGATAAGTTGAGTTCAGCTAAAGAGCTTCTGGTGTGTTATGGAGGGTGTGTTCTGTGGAAGCCCGGGGATTCCATGATAGGAAGCATCCCTAACCAACTTTTTTATGGTGCAATGAATAGAATAGAATAGAATAGAATAGAATAGAATAGAATAGAATAGAATAGAATAAACAGAGTTGGAAGGAACCTGCTTAGGCAGGAAACCCTACACCACTTCAGACAAATGGTTATGTAACGTCTTCTTAAAAACTTCCAGTGTTGGAGCATTCACAACTTCTGGAGGCAAGTCATTCCACTGATTAATTTTTCTAACTGTTAGAAAATTTCTCCTTAGTTCTAAGTTGCTTCTCTCCTTGATTAGTTTCCACCCAATGGAAAGGGTGGTTTGCCAGGTGATCTTCAGAAGCCTTTTCCTCTTCCTCAGGCAGTTTCTTCTGCTCATATGATTCTTTGCTCTCTGTGTGTGTCAGAGGCAGAGACTAGTGGCTCAGGGTTTTGTTGTGTTTTTTAACTAACAAGTTCTATGGTCTCTAAAAGTTTGAAAACACCTGCACTCAAGGAAAGTAACCCCACTGCTTTTCCTGATAGGAAATAATTGTTCCGTGACTGGCCAAAGCCTCTGCAAGAGCTTTGGTGAGAGCATTTGATAGCATAATCTGTTTTCAATTTGCCACTAAATCCAGTTTGAGGACTGTTACCTGTTGATGAATTATAATTATGAATATGATAGAAGCATGAAATGAATAACTTTCTATGAAATATTCTTATTAATTGTATTTCTTTCCAATTTAGGTTAATTAATTTACATTCAATTTTTGAAGGGTAACTCCCAAGATCACACACAAGCACACTTGCCTATAGTTTAATATGCTAAGATTCTTCAGTCTCTGGCTTCTCTCACTCACACAGGAGTGTGGGGGACTACCACATTGCCAGGAAATAGGGCACACACTCCTTCTTTTCAGGCTTCCAGGCAATATGAGTCTGGGTTTCCCCATAGAGAGGAAAGCTGTCAGGTGACTAGATACCATTTTCTAGAAGCCGTGCTGAGCTGACAGCTCATATGACTGAGGAGAGATTGTCTGTAGGGCAGATTTGTCCTTTGGGGAGGGAAATGGGGAAGGGGACGCTAACTTGTCCTTGAGAACAGAGAAGGGGGGGAGAGAGAGAGAGAGAGAGAGAGAAGGAGGAAACTGAGACCACAGCACAGATTTGCTGCAGTGTTATTTTTTTCAAGGAATCAGTTTTTTTCCTCCAGGCAGATATTAATCTAATATTAAGTCCTTTAACCTTTCTAATTATTCTCCTTCAGGTCAGCCGGTTGCCTATTAAACTTTCAGTCTCTGTTCCAAGGCAGTTATTGCTGCCTCCAACTGGTGTTAGATCCAAACTCAGACTACCTCTGGCAAGGAATTAAGCTGCTACTTATTGTTCCCTCCCTTCCTCCCCATTTTTTTCCTTTTTCATAATAACTATTGTAACTAAGAAATTAATTTTTGCATACTTTATAGCATATCAAGACTATCTGGGTAGCTTTTCTAAATAATCCTCTGTTAAAAATGTGAATGGATTGAAATTTCTTAGGTTCAGTATACTAAATCTCAATTATCATATTCATTATTAACATGATTTATTTTACTGCAGTAGGAAATATTTTGTTTTCTGACAATTTTGTTTTGTTTATGTCTAATTGTAAGCCAAATCACATCAATGAAATGTGGGGCAAATTTATGAATATTTGGACAGATGACATGGGCAGATATGCTGCCATTTTTGGTGCCAATAATCTTTGAATGCCACCTCTTGTAGAGTATCCCTTGCTGTTTTCCCAGGGCATGGAGAAATTCCATAGGTACAAGGATCAAGTGAGTGGCACAATAATTTAGGGGTTAAACAGCTTGGCAAATATGTGACTTGCAGGTATAATCACAGGAGAGACCTTTTACTTTCCTTTGCTGCCCTCTGATCTTTTCCTATGGCAGAAAAGACCTGAAGTTGCCCTCACGTAAACCCATGCTTTTGGAGGTATAATAGAGGTGCTGGTTGATTGTACAGCAGAGGGCAGTGAATGGACAGGAATTGGATGGAGAAGTAAGCAATGGGAAGTGGGCAATTTCCTCAGCTTAACTTTGGCAGCAATATGAATGTTGGGGATAAAATAAATACATAAAACATGCCTGTTAGTTATTGCCAGGCAATATGTGGATTTTAGCATCTTATGAAAACTTGCTAAACATGTATTTAGAACTCTTCTTCTACTTCACCACAGCAACACCCATTAGCACCTGGCCTACTATGTTATTTCTGGATCATCTTGAATGTTTCCTGGAGTTGGTTTTAGCTATTTTAGCCCTCTTCAAAAATTTGTCAAACCTCAGCCTTTTGCATAGCATGGAGTAGATTTGGCAGCAATATGATTGTGGCATAATAAGGATTGCAACGGGATGGGTGTGGGGTGGTGGCAGAAAATTTGAGGTTGGTTTACCTTTCTGTTGTCCAAAGGGTAAGTGGAAAGGGGAATGGGGAAGAACCCAAAAAACAGCTGTTTTTTCACCAGTTAGCAGAGAAACTATAATGCTAGTGAACTAGTAGGTTAAAGTCTTATCTCCCATCCCAGCAATTTTCATGAAAATTATGAGAAGAACTTTTCCCAGCCATTCATCAGCCATTGTGACTGATCCTTGGACATTCTATGGATCAGCATTCTCCCTGCCCCTCTGTCTTGCACGACCTCCTTCAGATCTGCCATCATCATCCCAGTGTCCTTTATAGTGTCCAGTCAGTGGGTACTAGGGCGGCCCCTTCTCTTTTTTCCACTGATCACTCCCAACATGATTTACTTTTTGAGTGAGTCGGCTCTCATTGTCATGAGCAAAGTATGACAGCCTTTATTTGGTGATCTTGACTTCAAGTGATATTTTTGGTGAGGTTCGGTCTAGGACTTTTTTTGTTATTTTTGCAGTCCATGGGATGCCTAATAGTCACCTCCAGCACCCCAGTTCAAAGGCGTCCATCCTTCTTCTATCTGCCTTTTTCAGAGTCCATGTTTCACAGCCACAGCCAATTTCCAGAAATTGGAAAAATTATTGTTTTAACTAATCAGCATTTGGTTAATGTCTTTACACTTCCAGATGTTATTCATGCCAGACATTGCAGTTCTTTCAAGTGCTATATGCCTTTTGACCTCAGAGCTGAGGTTTGATTGATTTTAGAACCCAGGAAGATGAATTCCTTTACTATTTTGATGGTCTCATTGTCAATCTGCACTCTGACTTGTGTTCTCTGCAGCTACCATTTTCTGTTTTCTTGATGTTAAGGTGCAGTCCAAATTTTTCATTTTCATCTTCAATTCTTAGGATTAGCCACTTATGAGCAATGTTGTATCATCTATGTACAAGAGATTATTGATATCTATACCATCAGTTTTAACCCCAATGGTAGAGTCTTCCAAATGTGTATTTCTCATAACTATTTCTGTGTACATGTTGAATAGTATAAATGACAGGCTGCAACCTTACCAATGCTTTTCCTGTTGATCATCCTAATTCTTCTCTTCAATAGGCTAGACATACCTAATTTTCTTAACCATTCATCACATAATTTAGCCTCTAGACCCCTTATCTTAATTGCTCTTTTCTGCACACTTTCTAGCACACTTTCTCCCAACATCTTTTTTGTATCATGGTGACCAAAACTGGGTGCAGTATTCCAAGTGTGGCTTCACTAGTACAGTATAAAATGATACTGTCACTGCTCTTGATATTTTCTGTGGCAGCTTCAGAACCAACCCTAGCCCAGACCACATATGTGTCATGCTGGACCTCTGCTTAACCACTACCTATTTTAAATACAATGAAGGTTTCTACAAACAAAAACATAGCAGTGCCATGAGTTGACCTGTGCTCCCTATTGTGACCAATCTCTACCTGGAAGAGGTAGAAACCAAAGCTCTGAACTCAGTGGTGGGTTGCTCCTGGTTCGGCCTGGTTCGCATGAGCTGGTAGTGGTGACAGTATAACGTCACCGAACTGGTTCTCCGCCGTCAGGAGTTGGGCCCACCCGCGCGCCCATACTTACATTTTTTCTGTTTTTCTGCTCTGCGCATGCGCAGAGTGCTCGTTTTGATTTTTTCCCAGTTTTTTTAGTAACTGCGCACACTCAAAGTGCGTTTTTTGCGAGCGTGCTAGTGCATGAAGAGAACCGGTAGTAAAGGTAAGTAGAACCCACCCCTGCCTGAACTCCTTTACAGGAATTATACCCACTCACTGGTATAGGTATGTGGATGATACTTGGGTCAAGATAAAAATACAGGAATTGGAAGCATTCACCAAACATATTGACTCTGTGGACAGATACATCAAATTTACATGGGAAGGGGGAGAACACAGGAAGTGTCACGGTGAGACAGTCAGGAAATAGCAGGCTCTGATGAGCTCTGCGAAAAACCAGACTGACAAACCGCTGTCAGGAGGTCTTCGGACCGGCACCGTCCTGGAGGGATAGGGAAGAAAGAGAGGCACATCGGATGACCAAAAGGAACAGGCAAGTTCCTCGAAGGGTTGGAGGCAGCTCTCTAAACTGGCGGCAGGGGTAGCAGCCATTAACACAATCACTTTGAAGCTGGGGCAACTGGACAAAATGGTGCAGGAGGGAAGCTTGAATGGAATATTGTTACCAAGTGAGCAATTGGCCAACTCACAGGTAAAAAATAAATTTTCTTAAAAAAATAAAAACTGAAGAGAGGTCCTGGTGCAGAAACAAGCGTCTAATGGGCACTGAGGAATGTTAATTGGAGGAAAGAGCAAAGAGGAAGTTAAAGCTCAAAAAAGAAAAACTTTCTATCTAGATTTAAAATTGGACTGGATTTAAAGTGGCCAATTGGATTGAAAGTGGGAGAAATTAAAAACAACAAAAGGAAAAGAAATTGAAGAGAAAGTATTTGCTATGTGGATTTAAATGTGTTACATTGTTTTCTTGGGATTTGTGGATTGGAAAATGACATCTGCTGGTGGAAAGAAAGCACTACAAAATTATTCAGCAATACCGTGAGAGTTTTTAAAGAGTCTTTGTTTAAACAGCTGGGTCTTGACTTTGAAAGAAGGTGAAAAGAAACAAAACTTTAAAGGGGAATGAACTAAATGAACATTTGAACTGGATACTACCTGGAAATAAATAAAAAGGAAAAAGAGAGAGAGAGAGAGAGAGGCTGTATGGACTTGAATTTTAATTAAATACAAATTAAAGTTAAAAAAATGTAAAAATTGACAAGATGCAGTATTGGGATGAAGAACTAATGGAGATGCTTAAAAATGTGTGTGAAGCATTTAAGGGTAATCAAAGAAGCAGAAGCTTGATTGGAATGTAAAAAAGGAAAAAGAGAACAAAATGAAATGCAAAAATATAAAGTTGAAGAGAAAATAAATGAAAAGAAAAAGAAAGAAAATTACACTGGGATTGACAGTGATAAAAAATGAATAAGGGGGATTATTCCTTAAAAAAGAAGGGAAAAGAAGGAAATGGGAAACATTGGGGGAGGAGAGAGAATTACGAGAGTAGCAGATTTTTAAAAAAATTAAAAGATACAGGAGAAAAGAAATGATAAGTATAAAAAGAAGAAGAAGAAAAAGAAGAAGAAAAGAGAATGGGAGAAAGGGAGAAAAATATTAGGAAGTGGAATTTTGGAGAGGCCTAAAGAAAATGGTTAAAAGGGGAAGGAGAAGGAAGGGATATACAGAATTTATTAGCTGAATTAAGAAACTTGTATTATTAGTAGAAATTGCATGTAAGAAGTAAATAAGATGAAATATATTGTTTATTATAAAAGGGATCAGCAGATAACATATGAAATGTATTTGGGTTGAAGTATAAAAATAATTGAATTTAAGATATAAAAATTGAAATATGAATAAATGAAATAAAATAAATAACCGATGATAGAATAAGAAATTAGAAATCAAGAAAAGTAAGAGATGGACTAAATAAAAAAAAAAGCATTTATTAGTTGATCTGGGTATATTCTTTAATGTAAAATGTATTAATAGATGCAATATAAAATGTAGAGGGTTTCAATTTGAAAATAATGGAAATTAAGATATAAATTTGAAATGCTAGTAAATGATGTATGTAAGAAGTAAAAAAGAAATATATTGTTTATTGTAAAATGGATTAGCAGATGTAATATGAAATGAAAATAGTTTAAATGTGAAAATAATTGAAATTAAGATATAAAATTGAAAAATTAGTACGAATTAAGGAAAATAAGAGATGGAAGGTTAATTAAGTTAAAAGGTTTTAATGTAAAAATGAGGTAACCTGCAATATATTGTTAATAATTAAAAAATATGATGGGGACTTTGAAAAATGTGGTTAATAATGTGGAGGAAGAATCGGGGCTGACTGGCTAACTTTGTGGAAAATACTGAATTGAAAATGAATACAACAATGGAAAGAGAAGGGAAGGAGGAGTAGAGAGGAGAAGGAGAGGAGGGGAAGGAGAGAGAGGAACGGAAGAAAGGGAAAAGGAGAAGAAGAAAAGGAGGGGAAATGAGAGTAGGAGAGAAGGTTAGAGAGGGAAGAAGGAATGGAGGAGCGGGGAAAGGGAGGTGAAGTAGAGAAGGAGCAGGAGAGGAGGAAAGAGGAAAGTAGAAGAGGATAGAAGAAGGGAGGGAAGAGAAAGAGAGGAGAAGAGAAGCAGAATGGTTGTAAAATAAGAGAGGGAAATGGTAGAAAGTCAACCCTGAGTATATTTAAATTTTTTAGGATGAAGAATGAATTACTATGAAAGTTAAAAGGTAATATATATGATTAGAATTGGATAAAATAAAAAAGGTCAAGAAACTAGAAATTGAGGGCGGAAAGCCTGCCTACCAGTAAAAATGGGAAAGAAAAAAATACATCAAGGAAGCCCTCAGAACATGTGGCTATCCCAAATGGGCCTTCATCAAATCTCAAAAAAGACCCCACAGGAGCGCCTCCATAACAGACAATGAAGAGAACAATAAACAAAGCAAAGTTGTCATTTCATACGTTACAGGAATATCGGAAAAGCTCAGGTGAATCTTCAGCCAATACAACATACATATACACGTCAAACCCAAGAATACACTAAGGCAGAAGCTTGTCCATCTGAAGGATAAAACACCCAGACACAAACTGAGCAATGTGGTATATGCAGTACAATGCAGTGAGCCATGTGCATACCATTGGGGAAACAAAACAACCTCTTAATGAATGCATGGCACAACAAACCCATCAGGACTAGATTCAGCAGTCCATCTGCATTTAAAAGACAAAGGCCAATCTTTTGAAGACAGTAAAGTCCACATTTTGGACAGAGAGGACTGCTGGTTTGAAAGAGGAGTCTAAGAGGCCATATATGTCAAAATTGAATAATCCTCATTGAAGAACCCTCTCTCAATAGAGGGGGAGGGATACAACACCATCTATCTCCAATCTGCAACACAGTCCTTTAAACAGAAGGCTTCACATCCATTTGCACCACTCAGGTGACCCTGACCCTGATAAACCTCCAGGTGACCTTAATGACTTGCTAAAAGAATGCAAATGAGCAGCTGTCTGCAAGGAGTATAAATCTTTCCATTCCCCACCATCCAGCCAGAGCTGAAGAAGCTTCTTGGATGAGAAGTGAAACATCTTCAAAGAAAAACCAGAAAGTCCAGTTGCCTCTTGAAAAAACACCTTTGGGACAACCATGATCTGGATAACTGAGAATCTCCATAGACATTTACTATAGTGATATGTGGATTTTGGGGAGAACTGAAGAGCCAGCTTATGGACAAATTATCCTGGAGAAAAATCACTAAGAGTCAACATCGATTTAATATAATCAATAAATCAATTCCTACAGGAACAGGGAGGGAGCAACTACACAGCAGTCCAGTGCTTGTGTAGTATCTGTGATTTTGACGTACTCTGGAAAGAAATTAATGTTACAGGTTTTGTCTTGAAAAGTAATGTTCTTCCAACTTTAAATATTACCCATCTGATGAGTATGACAAGAAAGAAAATGTACAGTAAAGTATTCTGCTTTCTCATGTGAAATGAACTCTTGTCATCAAAAAATGAAAATAGTTCCATGGATAATTATTCACAACCCTTCCTCTGAATGGATTGCCTCATAACTGCTTTTGACACTGAGTCAGAAGTCTTATAAGTTAAAAGGTCAAAGTATATACCGGTAAAAGGAACAGGAAGTGCAGCATTCCATAGTATCAGTGGTTTCAGGAAAAGCTATGCATATTTACACTTGTGCCAAGCTGTCACTCTGGTGTACTTTTCTTTTATTCAGGTGTTTTAAAAGTACCATATTGCATTATTTCTCGGCAACTTTTAATACTTAGCAGAAAGCTAGAAAGGATATATCTTTGGTCTAATGGCTTAATGTTGTATTTTCAGGTGAGTGCAAGTTTTCCTTAACAAGTAAAGAAGCACAGGTCAGAAAGAGCTGATCAGTCTATATTAGCTATCTTACAGTTTGTAGCATAAGTTATTTGACAAGCTGTTCAAATCTTTGTTAAAAATTAAAGCTCTTTCTAGATTACACTGTCAATAATAGTAATAAATACATGTTAGAGCTATGACACTGTTACATGTTTTGGGATGGACAGAATGGAGTTTGACAGAACAGTTGAACTTACAACCTCTGTCATAATGGCATGTTAAAATATACTGACAGTGAAGAATTTAATAAAAAATACCTTAATAAATATGGTATGCAATGGCACAAAGGATTACTGATTTAAAAACATTGGAACTATATTTAAAATGGAAGTTTCAGCTCTACCTCTAATATAGACTTACTCTTTAATGTTAATGCAACAACTTTAAATTCCAGCTATAAAGTTAGCACTAATATTATGAAAGCTACCTTAATGTTACCCTACAGGCTACATCTAGTTCTTACATTGAACCAAACAAAATTGTAACCCTTAAACTAAGTTTAACATTAATAAAATATTAAACCTAATCTCAACATTAAATGTGAATCATTAATTAGTACCAGTGTAATAATAAAAATTAATAACAATGGTAGCTGCAAGCCCTAAAATCACCCCAACTTTGTTCCAATTTAACACTATTTCTGACTTAACTCTAATAGCAGTACAAACATGAATCTCAACTTTAACCACAACACTAACCCTAAGTGTAACTGAATGTTCATTTATTGGTTGTTTATGTGCCAATCATAACACACAATCATATAGTAACCCATAGTGAAACAAACCCAAAACTGATGTAATATATTAACTCTAACCTAAAAATTAAATAGAAACTGTAATTTATTATTAAGAATAACACTATACATAATAACTGTCTCGAATCGTTAACCCTAATCCTTGCTTTAAATCTAATTACTTGTAGTGATCAGAATTGGTGCAGCAGTCACAAGAGATGATCATGAAACTAGAGAACAATTTAAATGATTGAGATAGACTTACAGTAGATCATGCCTAGAAGTATAAGATAGCATATGTAGGAGCCATTGCCTCATAGCCATGCCAAGAGTGCTAGACAATGTCATGGTTAATTAGGTAGCTGGTGAATCTATACATTCTGTAGGTCTTATCACATAATAGCAGATGGGAGCAGAAAGCCCACCTTGAAGTACTGTCTGAATAGTTGCATCCATGAATATTTCTCAATGCTAATTCTAATTCTAATTTAACTCTAATACCAATAGAAATGTTTATCCTGAACCCAATACTAAATCCCAACTGTAATTTATCATTAAATGTATCAGTAAGCTAACACTTGCGAAGAACCTAATGCTGGGAAAGGTTGAGGGCAAAAGAAGAAGGCGACGGCAGAGAATGAGGTGGCTGGATGGAGTCACTGAAGCAATAGGTGTGAGCTTAAATGGACTCCAAATGATGGTAGAGGACAGGAAGGCCTAGAGGAATGTTGTCCATGGGGTCGCGATGGGTCGGACATGATTTTGCAACTACCAACAACAAAGCTAACACTTATGCTAACCATAATTCCATGGCACCAGAAACTCCTTTTTTTCCTCTTAAGCATCATTTCTGAGTACAGACATTCACTTGCTGTATTTTTCTTTTTCCAAGCCTCTTTCATGGATTGAACAACTGAAAAAATCTTTGCTCGCAGGTTTGTAAATTTTCTTCCTAGCATCCACAGTGATAGTAGTTGCTTTTAGTATTAGCATTTGTCAATGGGCATGGATGAGTGGAAAAAATAGTTACCAGTGGAGTTGTTAAAATGTTATCTCATATCCCTCATCCATGCAACTCTCATACATCACAAGCTAAGGGGTTATGTCTGCACACATTTCTTTCAGTTCTTCACAGGAGTGTGAGAAGCCAAGTAGCACAATTCTTCTCTTTTTAGTTGCAGGGTGCCACTGCATTCTTCTACACTATAGCTATCCACTCCACTATCTTGCTCCTTTGACTATGAATCTATAAGCCCTTATGAGTGTTTGCTTCCTTTGACAGCTCATGTCCTGGCATCTTCTTTGATCTAATAAATCATTATTCTCCTTATGACCTGAATATGGATACTGGTTTAATTCTTCAAGCTTTCCTTTCAAAAACCACTGCAAGCTTGTACTTGCAAGGAATATATACCAGACTATTTTCAGGCAAGAATGCAGGCATGCTGAAACCATTGTAGGTCATTGCTGTTAGGTCAGGCAAATTCATTCACATTTCTGCTTTTAAGACACTTTTAAATAGTCTTTGTTTTTTTTCTTCTCAAAAGGAAGGGTAGCCCAATACCCACTGCTCATTTATATTAATCATGAGGATCAGTAGAATGAGATGGGCTGTGCTAAAGAATTGTGGTGATCTCTAAGGTCATCTTGATGATTATTATCAGCTGGGCTAAGGATCCATGGATATCAAAATTTTGGAGTCTAGTGAAGGTATATGGCTCTTTATTACTTGTTGATTCACTTACCTTTGCTACCAGTTCACTTACATGCACAGAACAAAGCTTCTGCACATGCGCAAAGCGCATTTGATGATGTCTGGGTGGAGCCTCTCACTGCCACTGCTACCAGTTCACTTGAACCGGGGTGAACCGGTAGCAACCCACCACTGATTCTACCTGGTTCTCAACTCTATTTGCATCTAGTACAGCAACCAACTACTACATCTAATAGTGACAGCATAGGAGATTTAGGCAATCTGCCCAGATTTAATGTCCTTTACTGTTAGACCTGCCCAGATAGATCCCTTAGGAAAGAAAGACCCTCAACTCCATTTTGTTGAAGTGATAGGTTCTTTCACTAAAGGAAGTTGGTTACAATAAAGTCAAGCTACAACTAAGTTTTCCATGTGAAAAGATACAAAACGTTTCCCCTCATCCCAGCCCCCCCCCCCCACCTCCACAGCCAGTTTGTCTTCAATCAATAAGGATTCACCTAAGTATTTTGAGAATGTTGAGATGTTTGGGATAATCCACATTCTTTCTCAGGGTGCATGGCCTTGAGTGCTGGTACAAACTGGTTCCAAGCTTCCCTGTCTTCATCAAGCTTCATCGTTCCCTCCCCATTTCCCATCATGTACACGTGCAGGTTTATTGCCCATTTGTTCCTCCCATGTGCCCCGTCCCTCCTAGCCTTTGATGGCAGGATGCCAGTGAGGCACCAAGTTGAAGATGGCAGATCTGACATTCTGCCCCCCTCAACAGAGACATTAGTCCGATAAGAATACAAGAAGAGACACTCATAAAAGGTACCATTAGTTGCATGACCATCAAGGTGTAACTTGATATTGTTTGTGGAACTTTTTAAGCAGTCTGCACATTTTAACATGTTTAGATTCATTCAGTTTCTGAGGGAGGGATGTCTTTCCACACCACTAAATACTGGGTTTTTCCTTGATGTGTGTGAGTCCAATATATCCTTAACTTCAAAATGCTGATCCCCCTCAATCATGATGGGATCAGGAGATGGTTGTGATTCTGGGGATAGGGAACATGTGATTTCTGGTTTTAGGATGAATTTCTGATGAAATTAAGTTCTTAGAACATGACTTCCTGAGTTGTAAATTTTATTAAGAATTCCATCCCAACTGATTCGTAACTCCAAACTAAAATATAAATTCCCTAGCCTTTTAGATCAAAGCAACTACAATTTTTCCTAAAAGTTAAGTATTTATTTATTTATTTATAATTGTATTTATATGCCGCCCTTCTCCTGTAGGAGACTCTTACAGGGCTTGTGAACAGGCCAAATCCTGAAATCATTTAGCCAATAGCTAAATTGTGAGCCCAAGCCATAAAATAAACAGGTGACTGACTTAACTAATGATATTTTATTGTATTTTAAAATTATATTTGGTTGTTTTAATTTGATCTGTTCTAGTTTCAACTGAGACTTGGTCTTGGATTGTAATAAAATGTTCATTAATTCATTTTGTCCATGATCACAAAAAAGAAAAAGAAACCATCCTTCTTAATCTCATTCTCCAAAGTATATTCATCTGCTCAGGGAAAGTATTTATTGCCTTCTGCTGGCCCCAGGAGAGGGTAGTGACTTTTCTGGAGGCAAAAGAAGAATCCATATTTGGTCTACACAGTGTTACTTTGCTAAGGACATCTTGTACTTTGCCACTCCTTTGGCACGATTAATCAGATTAGACACCCATAAAAGCAATGAATGGGGAAATAAAATGAATACGATTCTGGGTAGATAGCAATTTTCTTATCATAAGGTACGTTATTGAATGTTTATGAGGAACAAGGGCCAAAGTTGTCTTTCCAAAGCTAACTTACAGTATACTTTCCTTTCCTTTCCTCCTAATTTGGCTCATGAATATCTTATGCCTTGCATAGCTGTACAAATTTGCAAGAATAGCAAGGTTGAGAGGTGAGAAAATTTCTGTATAGAAAGGAATTAAAACTTTTAATTCCACTGAATGTACTAAAATTTTTAAATCAACTAGAGAAACATTATAACTTCATTTTATTACATTTCGATATCAAAGTTCTAAAATAGCTGAGAATGATTGACTTTAAAGTTTAAACAATCTTACTGCATTAAAGCTAAATTGAATAGATTAATATTGATGTGGAACAAATGTTAAAGTCAGGAAAAAAAGATGGGACCTGTATGCCAATTTCAATGTGTGTATTTCACAATTCACTAACCATCCAAAAGAAAAATAAGGATCTTTATTTCAATTAAAATTATATGAAACCGTAATCTTTTCACTTGTATATAAATGGGCATGGCATGAATCAAATTGTCCCAGCCACTGTTTCTACTTTTTGGACCCCGCCTCATTGGGTTGCTATATAGATAACACATCATTTGACCTTTGGTGCAATGCACAGGGAAGGCATGGGTGCCAACCATCCTTCCAACACACATTCCCTTGCCTTTCTAATTGTTACAGTTCACATGGAGGTGAACTAATTTTTTTTAATAAAACATACATAATTTTTCCATTTTTTATTAAAAGAACTGTGTGTAGCTGTTAGGCTGAAAGATAGTGTAGATGACAAAGGTCAACTATTAAGCTTCATGGATGAGTCGATTTGAACCTGGGTCTCCTTGGGCTAAGTCCCAAATTCTTAATTTCTAAACCACACTACCTTTTTAAAGTTGATATTTAACAAAACTTTCACATAAGTGTGAGATTGCTGTCAAGTAGCTAAAAGCTACTTTGTATTTTGAATAGCAAATACTTTGCCATCCTTGTTTCCCATTCTCTGCCTAAGTAATGGCAGCTGATGTAACAAATGACTACCTAGCTTTGCTCACTAAAATTGCTCAACTTTTCTGACTTACTAGACATAACTTGTTCTTTATGAGATACAGTACTGTGCAATTGTATGGCTATAAAGTAATGCTGACATCATGGCTTCACTGGACATTGCCAGCTCCTGTGTTTTTGCAACCATCTGATAATATTTTAAAGAACAAACTGCCCTCTGAATTGCTGTAGTGATCAATAACAAAAATGTTGCTCACATAATCTTTGGAGGAGGCTATGCCCACACCTGAGGAGATCCAATTGTCAGCCATTACCTATCTCTAACCTTTTCTTGGTGTGTGTGTGTGTTATTGAGATAATGGTCAGAGACAGCATGAGTTGCTCTTGACAGGAGCTGGGCCTGATCCTGGATCCTCCTCTTTACACCACTTGATGGCCTGCGATACCATTAGTATCTGTTTATCAGGGTCCTCAGACAGTTTGGGTATTGCAGGGGAACAGTACTACCTCAAGAGAGCAGGCCAGAAATATAGTTGGAGAGCCAGGTGGAAGCCATGGGCAGGGAGGATTTATCATTGAATGTTTATAATCTGCCAAAAATTGACTGGGTAAATGAATGATGAATGGATGAAGCCCAAATATTTTTTTACAGCACATATGACAGATAAGGAGAGTGAGTGTTGGGCTTGTGCTACATCTTGGAGAGCTGCCAGCCTTGTTTTCTGCTGAGTTTTCTTGCTATCAGAGCAGGATTTTGCTCATATAAGGCAACAGAGTTGAAAGAAGGCCCTCAAGACTGTCACTTTGATGTCAGCAACAGCGGCTTGAATCATCTTGCAAAAAAGTATCAGAAAATGTATGTTGTGATTCTTTATAATCCTACAGAACACTTTTTAATAACTTTCAATAATAACTTTTATTGAAGTTTTAAAATACAAAGATAAAAAATTAATACAATACAAAGTAAGAAAAATACAAAAAAGAAAAAACTGCAGAGAGAAAAAAGTGATATGACTTCTCTTTTCAGCTTGCAAAGTACAATTTTGATATGCTTCTTACAGGCTTGATGTGCTGCATCCAGTGCTTTACGTGTGACTGGCCAAGTGCATTGCAGTTGTTCAATCCACACCACTAAGGAGGGGATCAGAGGCTCCTCGTGTGGCAGTTCTGGTATGGGGGCAAAATCCTGACCAGAAGCAACTTTGAATGGGGTGAAACCGGTATTACTATGTACTGAGTTATCATAAGTGACTCAGTTGTTCTGCTGATAATTCATGTAGCATCTAAGGTACTGTTTCAGAACTGAGTTGGCCTGTTCACAAGCCCTGTAAGAGTGTCAGGCACAAAGAATCAGGACCATAGGATAAGTTGCAGTTCAAAAAGAATTTATTACTCAAGCCTAAATACAAGATTCTAGTCAACTAAAGTTCAATATCAAATTGGCATGAGATAGGTGTCAACAGAAATGAAGAAGGTTGGATTTAGACCACTTGTGGCAACGTGATAACTCTAAGATGATGGTGTGCTTAACTCCATCTCCCAGCTCTGCCTGCTCTTCTTCTACATCAAACTATCAAAAATAATAACATATATATTTTAACCTTAAAGAAGTAAATCAAATTTATGTTCTTTTCATTTATTTTAAACAGTAACATATTTTCTCTAAAAATGCAAAATATCCTCTTTCCATATCTTATATTGATAAATTTTTAAAGTTTCATCATTCAGAGTTAATCAGAAAAGATTCCATTCAGAGCCACCCAAAACAATATATTGAAATTTAATTCCATCAAATAATAATTGATTTCTTATCTTCTCTTCATCTCCTCACAAGTTAACACATCGCTTCATTTTAATACCATAGCTTGCCGATTTCTCTAAAACTGTAGAAAGAAACTTATCATGAACTTACTATTCCCATATGTTATGTACAAACAAAGTTTTAAGGCCTCATATGTAACCATGAACAAGAAAAATCCATCAAAAGCTGCTAGAAAAAACAAATCATATATATGTTAACCTTGGTCAAAGAAGCCAACTTTATAAATCTTTTTACTTTTAGAAGTCATGATGTTTATTCCTTTTAAATAGTGTCCCAGAAGCTGATTTCTTTTCATTCTCTCTTTATCTTTTCACAGAAACTTTAGTTGACTAGAATCTTTTGTAAGTCCAAAATAGAGTTGGAACCATACAGACTCTATAGTTCCAGGTCCCTGCAGCTGCCCCGGCTCCCAGAATACTCGGCAGCAGGTGGCTGGCCCGACCGGCCTCTTCTCCGCTTCCAGCCAAGGTTTGAAAGCCACAGAGGAAGCCAGCCTCTGTGCTGGGATGGCGGTGGCTCAGACTCCACAAGGACCTGGTGCTCACTGGCTTCACCCACATCGTGATCCTGGCATACTGCTCAGTTGGTGAGTGGTGCTCTGCCTGGCCGGAGGGGCGGGTGTCTGCTGATTGGGCATCAAGTGGCAAGAGGTGTCGGGCGGCTGTTCTCTTGCAAGCAGGCTCCCAAAGATCCAGACACAGGGATGTGAAGACTCAGGCACAGCCTCAGGCGAATATCTGACAAGTGACTGTGTTGCACTGCTGCAGCAGTGCAACACAGCAACTATGAGCACACCCAAAATAATAAGACCCCCCCAATATTATTGCCAAGCCCTTATTTCGGGGTTCAAAAGAAAATAAGACCCTGTCTTATTTTTGGGGAAACACGGTATGCTTTTTACAGGATGTTTTCTGCCCTGTGTCCCTTCACTGCTGAACACAGGCACAGGCTGCTGGGGATGAGTTTATGTTATCTGCATCCCAAATTGAAGCGTAAATGTTTCCTGTTGTCTGCAATGTTTTCTGGAAATCTGTTCATACTCCCGCACCATTCAAAGGGTGGTTCATCCCAAAGTACATAGCTAAATGTCTATGGAGATTCTCATCCATGACCTGGATGACTGAGAATCTCCATAGACACTTAGCTATGCACTTTGCGATGAACACCTTTTGAATGGTAAGAGAGCATGAATGGATTTCCAGAAAACCCCCAATTTAAACCTGTTACTTTTACTTTTTAGAAAAGAAATTGTGGTGAAGCTGGGCTGATGGACTTATGGTAAAATAGTATCTTTTAATTTTGCTGATCCTATCCTCAAGCCTAAGGAAGACCTAGAATCAAAAGGACATGTATGCCACTGGTTTACATATTTACAACTGAAAGAAAGACTTAAATTTCACAAAAAGAGCTATAAGTCTGACTCTATTAAAAATGAATTTGATATCCTACTGTGTGTAGTGATGAATATATTATTGCAAAGGACTAAAAAATGTTACTGAATTTGAATTTGGAAAGTGAATACGTAAAGCATTGTATGATTCAGTGGGCAACGAACTTAGGATACAATATAAAGCTTGAACAATGGGATAATATATGGATGAAAGGTTTAAAATTTACATTAAATTAAATTTAAAAGAAAATTTTATAAGATGATATATCGTTGGTATTTAACACCAGATAAGTTATCAAGAATGTATTTCAAATGAATGTTGGAAATGAAAATGTACAAGACTTTATGGTGGACATGTGACAAACCAAAGACATATTGGAGTAGGATTCATATTTTAATACAAAAGATTCTCAAAGTGAATATAAAGATAAAACTAGAAAATTTTCTCTTGGGTTTAATGGAAAAAGACATGGAATTTGTTTTGGGAATTTTGATGTTATTACCGTATGTTGATGGCAGTAACATTACTTTATGCGGTGTTGGGATGGGTGTGGTCAGGGTGGGTGTGGCCACATGGCATGGCAGCTCAACATCACTCATTGAGGCTCTGTTTTCGGTTGTGACAGTGTCCTGCAGCCCACTGCCAGTGAAAATGGAGCCCAGGGGGGTGGTCGTGCGCGGCTTTCCTGAGCTCCATTTTTGCTGGCAGAGGCACCATGGCCCGGTCCTTCACTGTTTCCAGGGTGGCCCTGTGGGCCAGGTCCCAGCACCCCGTGGGCAAAATCCAGCCCCCAGGCCTTGAGTTTGACACCCCTGTTCTATTGCACCAAAGGGATGCAATCAATGCCTTTTCTTTCTTTTTCTCTTATTTTCTCTACACTTTGCTCTTCCCCTTTCCCTCCACTATTTTTCCTATTATTTGCTTTTATATTTTTGTATTTTATATTATAAATTAATAAAAAGGAAAAAAGGATGCAAATGACCTACAAGGAATATAAATCCTTCCATTCTCTATCATCCATTCAGAACTGAAGAAGCTTCTTGGATGAGAAGCAAAACATCCTCAAAGAAAAACAAGAAAATCGAGTTGCCTCCTGAAAAAGCATCTTTGGGAAAAATCTCTCAATGATTCTATTAATTCTTTTTTCATTCCAATGGCAATCAGGATATAATTCCCTCCCCCCCCCCCCGTTATTGGTTTTTTAAACAAGTCTTCCTTCTCCTTGATGGCATCCTCAGGTTCAGCTGAGCTGGGTGGTCACATCTGGGTTGCTGCAACTAAGTGAGTGTGGCTGGGTGAGTGTGGCTGGCTTGATGCCGCTCCCTGGGTGCAGCAGATTCAGGACAGCTGGGTTGGGGCGGAACAAGTTACACTGACATGGGGACACTTTTGTGCCCCACAAGCTCCTCACCCAAACTTCTGGCAGCCAAGTGCATGCCAGAATTCCACATTCTAAGTTTGGGGACTTTTATCCATAGAGGAAGGAGAGGGCCTTCTCCCCAATCCCAGGCATGATTGGCAGTTTGGAAGCTCAGATGTGAATAAAGTCTCCAAGCTTGGAATGATGTGTGTGCGTGGGTGTGGTGTCCACAGCATGCCAAAAGAGGCATTCTTCTCCCAATCTCAGACATCATTGGTGTTTCCCTATCTGGTGGCCCCTTCCAGCAAAGCAGGAGGTGGAGGAAAAAACTGCTGCATGTGGAAGTGTGGAGGAGAAAGTTTGCAGGAAGCAGTTTCCTCCTAGTCCAACTTCTGTCTTCTACAAATCTCTGAAGAGTAAAAGGAGGAGGCAGAGGAGCAGCAATCCACAGTCCTGTGTGAGGGAGGTTGGCCCATCTCGAAAGGGAATCCCTGTTTCCAATAGTGTGTGGTAAGGATGCTGGCTTGTTTGGGCAGCCTTTCCTCATGCAGCTCCCTCACCACCCGCTCCTCCTTTCCAGAGATCTGTCAAGCTGGGCATTCCCCCTGCGCGCATACAGGAGGTGGCAAGCCCACTGGGGCTGGTGTCTCAGGTGACCATCTTGCCCCACAAGCTGACTCTGTTCTGAGCCCTTCCCTTTCACCCGGGACTCCAGTCCTTGCATGCTCACCGCCTCCTGTGCACGCACTGTCTCCAGGGTGGCTCCACCCACAGGCCTGATGGGCTGGATCTGGCCCACAGGCCTTGAGTTTGACAAGTCTGCTCTATGATATTATCTAAACATTCCATGAAATGTGAAGTTCCGAAATCATAAAAAATATTCAGTGAATACACAAACTCTTTCTTTTCCCAATGAACTTTTAGTTTGTGAGACTCTCATTTTGGACAGATCATCAACCCAGGAGTGTGACTGTACTAGAATTATCAAATAGGAGTTGCAAGAATTTGGTTGACAAAACAGCAGATCTGGATCCTTACCACTATTAATTGCTGTAAAAATGTTTCTGTTGCTGTAAAAATTAATGGATGGCTCTAAATCAGTGTTTCTCAACCTTGGCCATTGGAAGATGTATGGACTTCCCCAGAGCTGGCTGGGGAATTCTGGGAGTTGAAGTCCACACATTTTCCAGTGGCCACGGTTGAGAAACACTGCTCTAAATACTCTGCCTCATCCACTGAGTGTTATCGGGAGAACAGAGACTAGGTCTTCATATTCCACTGTCCTATATTCTGACTACTTTTTAAAAAAAACAGAGAACAACTCCAATAGATGAAGAAGGAAGATCACAAAATACCTCCAATTTTGAAATGCTAGAAGTACTCTCTCTGGACTCGCTCCTAGCTTTTCTAGACCTGATGAGCCATTTGAATGACACAGCACGTCATTTGGCAAGGAGACCTGGATGAACTCTATTGCAGATGCCGTCCTGTGGCTTCACTGATGAAATTTCAAAAATCACTTAGAAAAGAAAGCCATCTTTACCAGAAACTGGCAGAAGTTTCTCAAGAATAAGATTGTCAGATTAATATGATATCTTTTTATGGTTGAGTGATTAGTTTGATGGCCCAAGTGAAGACTGTGGTTAAATAACCTAGCATAACCTGATCTCAGTTTGACAGGGTTTTTCATGATATGCTTGTGGGCAACTTGTATAAATAGAAGATGGCATTTCTTTGAAGAATAGAGGGAAGGTGCAAGGGAAACCGAATTATGTGCATGCAAAGGCAGCTTGGGAGAGGTAATACTATCATTCTTTTATACTCCGTAGCAATGCAACTACATTTGGAGCTTTTCATTGTATCCAGTTCAGACCGCGGACCTTTAAAACAGAGATGGACAATCTAAAAGAATTATTTATGTAGAGGAATGACAGGAAAACTGCCAGAATGGTATGTGACCTACTGTCATGGCCCCATCAGTCTGAATCCATGGAGGAGGAGCTGGAGCTGGGGCTGATGGAGGAAGAGGGCACAGCCTCATTAGCTCCAAAGGAATGACTGGAGAAATAGAACGAGGCAGTCATGGGTCCCTCAGGCCTGGGAAGAATTGCCAGTGAGGAAGAAAGAGTAAAGGCCGACCAAGAGAGGGGGGAAGAGGGGGCAGGCAATGGAGGAAACATGGAACTCCGGTGATGAGCAAGGACCATCCCCTCCTGATCCCTGAGCATGGAGAGTGGAGAGGAGGCATGGAGTGGAGTGGAGTGGAGAGTGGAGTGGAGAAGCAGTGCAGGCCAACCCGATGACTTGGGAGGAGAATGCCCCGCCCCTTTTCACAAGGCTCACCTGGGGACTGAAACTTAAGGAGATACTGTTTGTCGGGAAGAAGTGTTGAATCCATGGAGCCTCGAGTGAAGTTGCCGATGTCTGGATGTTGCTGTGCTTTATCTTGTGTGCCTTGCCTTGCTTGCTGCCTTGCTAACTTTGCTTGCTGGACTTCTTCCTTGGTTGCTGCCTTGCTAACTCTGCTTGCTGGACTACTCGCAGCCAGAGGCTGTGGGAGATGTGTGTGAGAGCTTTGCTCCAGGACTTGCAGTGGGGACATTTGGGGGAAAGTTGGAGCAAGAGTTAGAACTGTTTGTTTTTTTTAAAATCCCATTTATATCCTGCCCTTCTCCGGAGACTCAGGGCAGCTTACAATTAAGCACAAGCCAATGT
>JANHFM010003556.1:50563-68008 GCA_032468115.1 Grayia smithii
CAAATGTTTCATTACCCAAACTAGGTAACATCATCAGTGCCAGTCACTAGCTTATTACCTAATTTAGGTAATGAAACATCTGCAAGAAAACAACCAAGCTCAGAGAGCACCAAGGACCTCTCATTTCAACCCTGTGAAAAGTGAAGAAATATTCACCTTTATTGGTAAAGTAAAATATACTTCTGCATGTCAAACCTCAGGATAAAGTAGCTATAGGAATGCCAGAGTGTAATCCTTGATTCAGCCTTCAAGAATGGCAATGTTATTATATGCAGGATGGATTACCCGCCTCCACCCCAAAAAGGAGTTGTTGGTTTAGAATCCAAAATGGTGGCAGGGTGGCTTAAACTAAGCAGCTATCTATTCTTAGATAGATAGATGCAAATTGGGCATTGCAGAGGAAATCCCCCAACCATCCCTGCTTCTTTCAAGAGCTTTCAAGAGCTTAACAACTTGCTTTCTTACCACCCACTCAGTGCCTTATGAAAAATCCCCTCAAATCACAGCGCTACTACAGAATTATTCATATTTTTGCAGCACTGCCAATCAAAAGTCTTATCAAAGAATTAGCACCTTGCGTTTCCACAGCAACTTCAGAAATGCCAGGCAACCGCTCTACCTCAGAGGCCAGGCAAAAGTTAATCAGGATTTGCAGTGCAGATAGCCTGGCTCTCAGGTTTCTCAGTCACTGAAACAAACCTCTTGCAGCTGGAACATCTGGTGATATGATCCCAAATGTAAATTACCGCCCTGTTAGAGGTAGTGCACTTTAAGCTAAGGTGATCTGCTGGGGGAATTTAATATATCTGAGTCAGTATAAGCCGGGATTTGTATCTACTGTATCAGAAGGATTTCCACTTGGCTTGTTCTCTTTTCTGACTAGTCCCTACAATATCTTTGGCTGGTTGTAAAATGAAACCAGCCAATGTTCTAAACAAGCACCACTAAAGAAAGCACACTGCATATCATCTGCATATTTATAAAGCTTATTACCATACTTCAGTACCATACTAAACGCTTACGTATCTTACATAACTATTTGCTGTGATGAAGTAGTAGGCTTCTAAATAGAAGAGAATAGCATGATGATCACTCTTCCCTGATCCAATGAAGCCAGGGGTGAAATTCAGCCAGTTCTATCCAGCTCGGGCGAACTGGTAGCGCCAGCAGCAGGATTTTCTGCCCACCTGCCCGGAGGGTCTTGTTTTGACCCTCTGTGCATGCGCAGAAGGCTCTGCGCATGCGTGGAGGCTTACGCGCTCACATTTGTGAACCAGTAGCGAAGGTAAGTGAATTTCACCTCTGAATGAAGCCCTTTAAAACATAATGCAAGGATACATACACAGCTCAAAATCTATAGCCTATGTAAAATTTAATTTCTCTTGACTAAGAATATACAGGATTGTTTTGCAAAAGTTAATTAGTATTGACATTTTCAATTATGTGAGTTACGGGCATGAGAAATATTAGATGGTACACTACTGTATCTTATATAATTCCAAGTGTAAATCTGGAATATATTCTAACTGTATTTATTCATGTGTCATACAATTTTGTGTGTCTTGTCTCTTTTTTCACTTTAGGATAATCAAGTAAAAGTCACATTTGTGAGGAGGGTAGCTATATAAATTTGATAAATAATCAATCCCTGCTTTCATATTACACCTTAATTTTTGCTGTTCTCTTTCGGTATACAAAGGAACTCAGATTTAATACTGAAATATTATAAGAGAAGTAAATATATCGACACTTAAGAAATAGCAATTCTATTAAAATATAAATATTTTGACCATTGGAATTTTCAAACATGGCAGCCACCATTGTGGTAAACAGTCAGAGTCAGCTGACTGTTTTCAGAGAGTCAGGTCTACCCATTCGCTAACATGAATAGATCAACTCAACTGACTAAGCAAGATTTTATTGAGAGAAGTAGTATTGCTCTGTTCCCAGATTGTTTTGCCTAAACAAGCCTTCTTTTCATCCATCTCATTCTGCAGCAATTCATCAACATGGTTAACCTAGGAATAGGTGAGAGGGCATTTCAAACGTGATATCACACTGACTCCCCAAATTTCTTAAACCAATCCCAAAGAGTTACTAAAATGTTCCACAATTATATGGCAAACTAGGTGTATTTACCACTTAACTGTTAGGTGCTGCTAATGATCTATCAGCTTCTTGTATACATATACTTGTTAGCACTATATTTTTTAAAAAACAAGAATAAACTATCTAGGAATCTGGAGAGATTCTGCTTATGACACCATCTTTACACAAGCATAAAGGAGAAGGATCATCTGGCATTCATCTGGGCTAATATTATAAAAGACACCATTCTCATTTTTCACTTTAGTATTTACAATTTAAAATTTTATAGTCCTTGGGGGATGAGAATGGGAAACCAACTAATTACTCTTGTTCCTCCACCCATATGTGGAACAATACTTCCCATACTGCAGAATTAATGAAAAATTTCTTATGTTGTTCCTACCTTCTGTTAAACAACTGAGACCAAGATTAAGAATTTCAGAGAGACTACAACATTCCAGCTGGCAAAAGGGATCAGCTCTTAAGTCGATTTGGTTGGGAAAGGGGAAACAGAAGATGTCAGTGTGTTTTCAAAAACAATTTAGAAGTCTGTACTTTGTCACATCTGAAATAAAGCAAGGCATCAGCAGACCATTCTGATGAGTTAAAATAACCATGCCACTGCAGGGATGAGCATGCTTATTTCTCTGACGGAGAACAGAAAGCCAATTTTAACTTAATTTATTGGCCAATAGATAAAGACAAAGACAGTTCAGCCAATCAATAGCTTGTTCTTGGCCACAAACTGAGTGTATCACCTTCTTCTGTTTCGCATTAAAAAATAAAGCCTACCATCCCAGTATAAAAAGCCAATAACAAGCCTCCCATTTGTCTGACATTGTCATGTTTGAGGTATCAGTACCACACGTTAAGTGCCAGTTAAACTGATTTATTGATCATGCTTGTATGCAATATCTTATCAACTAACTAGTCAGCACTAAATTGCACTAGATAAAAATCAACTGAATTCAAGGGGCCTTGGACTTAAGACTGTTTATGAGAATATAATGATTCTAGGCTAATTACTCTCTTCACTCCACCCCCAGGGTCTGCCTGTCCTTCACTTAGAGCCACGATAAGATTCGTGTTTTGGTATTAGAACTCTTTCATTATAGCCATGCTATCTTTCCAATAAGGTGGGATACAAATACTGGGTGAGTGAACAGTTAGTGAACTATGCAACGCTCACTGCTTGCAAACATAATTTTGTAAAAAAAACTTGAATGGTAATCCGACACTTGCTCATGATAGCTTAGAAACTTGCAAGGGGCATGCAGAGAAATCATGCACACTGTTCTGAGCTTCTGTTTGAAAGTCTGCCAGCAACACAATACGATCCTATTTTGTCAATGGCAAGGATTTAAGCTTATGTAATGGCCATTACATGATTGATCACTCAGCTATAGCATTTCTATCTGCTTTGAAGCAGACATGAGTTCATCTGAAGGCTTACATTTGCCTTTGTTTATGTAACTGCCTATTGAGGGCCTTAACACTCAATTGCTACTGTAGAGAACTGTGCTACTCTCAAAATCTATTCAGAAGTGGAGTTTCAGATTGTATTCAAGAGCACACATAGAGTCTTTAGACAGCTCAGGTTTTTTAGGATTCCATATGAACCTAGAAGAGACAACGCTGCTTTAAGCAGCTTTGTTCAAGATATCTTCAGGCTTGCATGAAAGCCTGCAGAAAAAAAAGTGACTGTTTTAAAAAGTGTGTCTTTGCACTTTAGCATTCCAAATCATTTTCAAAAAAATGTACAGCCCTGCGAAATAAAGAACAACTTCACAGGTATAGCATGCTAAGCCATGATTTCCTTCACTTCAACTTTGCTGAATCTACCTCAATTGCCAGGATCTCGGTAACAGTCTAAGTACAAACAATCAAAGCATATTTTCACTTATCAATATTGTATCAGTCAGCATCAAGTAACTGGACTGTGTGATAGCAAATGTCAGTCAAAAGCTAGTCTAATCACTATGAGATGTTTCTAATGAAAGGAAAGGCAATTATATTTCTTGTTTCTCTAAATACAAATAATGGGGATGCTCTTATTGAAACACCACTTAGAAATAGGTCAGCCACCATTTTTGTTCTTATTTTGCGATTTTTTTTTGATGACCAGGCATTGCCAATGTTGGCACCTTCTATGAACCATACTTAAAGGACAGCTTGGTGCATTAAAATCTTTCCAAATGTATCCAACCAAATTCAAAGGAGGAATGATAGCGAGGCAGATACTATTCAAGTATCTCCCCAGAAGCCAACAAACAAAAACCAAAATTACTATAAAACAGATCACAATAACCAAAATTACTGTAAAACAGTCCAAGTGATAAAATTGCATAGAAATATGCTATAAAATTCAGAATAAGCCAAAGTACTCAAATATTGCAATTGAATGTCTGCTCCTAATGTCATTTGAAAGGGATGGAGATGAAGCAGAGAATTCTTGCTCCTGCTTTACCTATTTGACAGGATTTTTAATGCTGACAAACACTTCCGAGAGCCCAGATGTTATAAAATTATGTAAATAAGAAATGTAACATATCTTATTGCAAATGGCAGTAATACCTTACGGGGATAAGAAGAAATACCTGCACTGTCTATATCTTTATATTTCTTTATATTTCTGCTATTCTGCTACATATGCAATTGCTTTATTAGCTATATTTTCTCCTCCTTTTCTCATTTCAATTTGATGGCGATAGATGCAAAACTCTGGAATTTTATTCTCTCAACAGTCCATTAACATTACTGTAAGAAGCTACTCTGTGTCTGTAGGAAAATTGCCAAAGGCTGCCTATTACATTTTCAAAAGCATTTTGTCTTTGCGAGGGCATCTGCTTTTAGTTTTCACTAACATGCCAGAAAAGTGAATAAACTAACTATAGCTAAATCAGCATAAATGCACCATGAAGGCTCCATTATATCGCTACAAAATGAAGTCTTGGTTCACCCAACTGCTCAAATTGTAAAGAAATAAACACATTAAAACAAATCTTACATCTCTGTGACTTTATTAGCTCAGCTGCAAAGTTTAAAATTTCAACAATGACTGGAAATCAAACCCTAATTATTCTGTATATACGTTATGCAAATACCCATCAAGGTCTCCATGGGGGACAAGATAGCTGAAATCATGCAATCAAATTCCATCCTTTTTATGTACATAGCATGAGAACCCTGTGTTAAATTAGAGATTTACAGCCATAAACCAAAAATATGTATAAGAGGGGTTGGACTTCCGCTGTACATGTGTAACTACCATCTTGCATCTTGACCCGTACAATATCAAAACATCCTTAACAAGCTTTCTCTAACCTGATCTTTTCCAAATGAGCTGAATTACAATTTCTACCATCCTGCATCAATCTAATCAAAGATCTCCTCAAAAGATATACTTAGGCATATTAAAATATAAGCAACAGGTTTACATGTAAGAGAATAAGCGTGGTGTATGGTAATCGTTAAGAAATGAAGCTAGCAACTGGGATTCTATGAGTTTTATTCTTGCCTTAGACAAGAAGTCAACTGGGTGAACTTGGGGCAGTCACTCTCTCAGTCTTGAGAAGGAAGCAATGGCAAACCACTTCTGAAAAATCTTGCCAAGAAAATTCCTAGGCTTTGCCCAGGTAGCCATGACAAGTCAAAAATGATTCAAGGCACCAAAAGAAAAAGAGTTCCTAATTAACAGAACAAATCCATTCACCATTTAAGAGCCCCCTTTGCCTTCTTAAACCCAACTCAACTCACTGGAGGTACGGTAGCTACTAATAAACTGAAATCAATAAACAAATAAATAAATATTAAAATTGATGCATCTTTTTTTGCTGAATTATCAAGTTATATTCATAACCAACAGCAAACTCTAATTATACAATGAGTTCTTATCCAGGGATCCCCAAGCTCCTTTCCATGGCCCAATGGGAATCAGGCTGCACAAGCAATGGGTGAGTGCGCAAAGTTCCATTTGTGTAAGCGGTGAGCATGAGTGTGAAACATCCCCTCCCTCCACCCCTGCTAGTCCGTAGTGCCAGAAAGGTTGGGGACTGCTGTTCTGACCAGTTATGGTACCTTGTCCTTTCTACTTCAACTTGACTGGCTCTTTAACAGAATTTACCTTTTCTTTCCAAAATTTAGAATCAGGCAAAGAAACAGGAACAAAGTATGTCATGGAAACATCAGCTTCAGTTTTAACCTTCACACATACAGTATTAGGATGCAAGACACTACAAACCCGCAATATGCAAAGATTATGTGCCGCCCATAATGTCAGCAATGGAACCAATGCATATTTTTCACAAATACTCAGTAACCTGAATGTAAATCAGAAAGAACTTATAAATATGATGCCTTACTTAAATATCATGCACATTTTTTCACCACTTAAAAAGCCCAATGAAATTTCATCTTAAGATGGTACATGGACATGTTTTGCCTTCTCTGCTCTATCAGAATGTACAGTATTCTATACAGTAGCCACTATACTAAATATCTTAACCACATCAGATTTCAAAACATAAAATGAAAAATCTAGGATATGAGATGTGTAAAGGGCCTGCCTAGAGGAGTGTTAGTACTGTTTTATAATTCCTTGGCAACACCATACTTGGAATATTGCATCCAGTTTTGGTCACCGCAATATAAAAAAGATGTTGAGAGTCTGGAAAGAGTGTAGAGAAGAGCAACAAAGATGATTACGTCTGGAGCCTAAAACATATGAAGAATGGTTGCAGGAATTTGGTATTTCTAGCCTAGTGAAAAGAACAACTGGGCTGATATGATAGCAGTGTTCCAATATTTGAGGGACTGCCATAAAGAAACAGGGATCAACCTATTTTCCCAAACACCAGAAGGCAGAACAAGAAACAACGGATGAAAACTAATGGAAAGAACCAACCTTAAACTAAGGAGAAATTTCTTGACGGTGAGAACAATTAACCAGTGGAATGAGTTGCCTTCAGAAGTTGAGGGTGCTCCATCACTATAGGTTTTAAGAAGAAATTACAGCCATTTGTCCAGAATGGAATAGGGTCTCCTGCTTGTGCAGGGGATTGAAACAGAAGGCCTTCAATGTCCCTTCTAACTCTGTTATTCTGTTCTGTTCTATTCATTCATTTCACCATTCTCAGTCAGTAAACCTTTACCTAGAGCAGAGGTTCTCAACCTTCCTAATGCTGCAATCCTTTAATACAGTTCCTCATGTTGTAGTGACTCCCAACCATAACATTATTTTTGTTGCTACTTCATAACTGCTACTATTATGAATCGTAATGTAAACACCTGAATGGCAGGTGTTTCCTCGACCTTTCTCACAAGCGCAACAGCCCACATCTAATGAAAATCAGAGTCTACGGCGCTTACTTGGAAATAGGACTTATTAGACTCGCCTGGAGATGGATAGAGGAGCGGTATCTTGGTTCCTAGGACCATTGGAAATATGTGTTTTCCGATGGTCTTAGGCGACCCATGTGAAAGGGTCGTTCAACCCCCAAAGGGGTCCCGACCCACAGGTTGAGAACCACTGACCTAGAGTGTTTTCTCAATCAATCCTGATTTATTTATACAGTTACTCCACAATGAATAATTTTAAGGAGCAAATTGTTTTTATACTTTCCTAAACCACCAACTTTGTATAGTATACACTGTCAGGGGCAAGTAACAGGAGCCAGGATAGAGTTCAAAAGCACTGTGAGTTTGCTCCATGCAACCTATGCATAAGAATGTAATCTACTAACAGTCAAGGCAAATCGCCGCCAGATAACCGTCAACAGACTTTGGGGAGGGGGACTTAGGTCTTTTTTAGGGGTGTAGGGACTGTAGACTGATATGTTTGACCCGGCCCTCAAGCTCCACCTGGTCATCTCTTATACACACTTACACTAAAAAGCAACAACAGAGTTACTTTTATGTGGGTACAATCTGAATTTCAAATTTCACATACTGCTGAACTTTAGCTCCAATCAGGCCCAAATACAATGGTCTAATAGTACAAGTGATGCTCTGAGTTTTAGTTCAACACCAGGTGAAAGATTCATTGTGATGACTTGGAAATAAGTCCCATTCTACACAATGCAATTTGTTCCAAGTTATTCCAAGTTATTTATACGTACAATTATAGCTTAGAAGTAAGTGCTATTTACAGAGATAGTGTAAAATTTATAATTAGATTGTTGGATTCATAATGGTAAGCTATGAGCTTAAATATCAGCTTAATTATAAAGTTCAGCCCACTGAATAATTTACTGTACAGCAAAATACAAATAAACCAAAGTGTCATCTTAATCATCTGACGTTATTGTTGTCACCCATATTAATCTCATTCGCAGAGCAGACAGCAATGAGGAAATAACTGTCAGAATAATCTAAAACAGTGTTTCTCAACCTTGGCCGCTGGAAGATGTGTGGACTTTAACTCCCAGAATTCCCCAGCCAGCAGAGCTGGCTGGGGAATTCTGGGAATTGAAATCCACACGTTCCAGCAGCCAAGGTTGAGAAACATTGATCTAAAATCAGAGAATGTGTTGATCCATCAGAAGTCACAAGCTTTTTGAATTTTTTGAATTCTTTATTTGGCAAATTTAAAGAGGAAGGCTTAGTTCTTGAAAACTTTCTACCCTACTGTGTTGGTCAGGCCTACATTCAGAGAACTGTAAAACCATGCTTACACAATCTGATATCTAAATCCAAAAAGGATTATTTGTGGCTAAAGTGACATGTAGAATGACAGCCAGTAAATTAGTCCAGAAACCAACCATCTGACTTCTACTCAAAAGTTCCAAAGAATGAAAAATAGAGAATGAGAATAGGGTCCAATCAAGAGTTAGTTATGCTAGAGAATCTAAGACACAAAGTACTCAGTGTCACAAATTCACAAACAATACTTATAACAACAAGCCACTTCCAAAGAGCTTTCTAGTAAAGAACCTGTTAACCCCTTGTTTACTCAACTTTTACTCATTAAGCCTGATCTGTTTGTAAATTCATCTAAATATTCTGTAGATTTTTCATGCCCAAGATTGTCTTCATACATGTAAGAACTCGGATGTGTTTTCGTCATCTGATATGGCAACTGTACCTTTTCATTTGGGCTAGATGACATCAGTGGATGAATCCAGGTCAGAGTCTTGACCGAAACAACTTTAACTAGTAGAAACTGATTCTGGCCCAAATCCAGTGATAGTTTGGGTGTAACAGCCTTACCAATATTGTGGTTCATCGCAGAGTTTGGCAGACGTTCAGATTGGATTTGGCATTTTTATCCGGCTATTGAGTCCTTCCCAAGGGCCTGGGATAGGCTGATGTGGATGTTTGATGGTATTACACGTATCGCCACAGACTGTAAGCTGTTTTAAGTAAAGCTGCAACTGACTGATGTTGATTTTGTCAATATCAGGTGTTCAAATGAGGGTCCAGGTGTTTTGAGATTGCATTCAAGGCATTTATTAGTATCGATACTACCTTTGTTTTCCTTTGCCACAGTAGTTCTATTTCTATTTTGCAGGTCTTTGCTTTTTGCTATTTTCTATTACTATTGTGGTGGTTATTGTTATTTTATTTTCTGAAGAACTGAGAAGATACCACAACACTATCATGCTTGTGCTATTTTACTTAGTCAAAATAAAGATATATTACCCAACTGTGGAATCTGCATTTTGCTCATACCCAACATGGCTATAATAATTCCTTCTTTTGTCTGAGAATAAAAAGGGTTTATTTTGAATATCTTTGCTTGCTTGAGTACTTGATTTTGTTCCACGTCTATATTGGTTTAAATATTTCTCATTGAAAAACCATTGGACTCTGCTTAAAAAAATTGAATTTTTGTTAAAAGAAAAAGAATCGATCAAAACTCAACCTCTTCATTTTAGGTGTATGGCGTCATTCCGGATAACGCTTTCTCTTCTATTGTGACAAGGAAAATCCTCCACCTTTGTTCAGACTTATTTTAGTTAGAATCTAAATGCTGTAGGCCAGTGTTTCTCAACCTTGGCCACTGGCAAGCAGAGCTGGCTGGGGAATTCTGGGAGTTGAAGTCCACACATCTTCCAGCGGCCAAGGTTGAGAAACACTGCTGTAGGCCTCTTGCATTTGCTGTAAAATATGCTGTTCATTGCTACAAAAGAATTGCACACTAATAAAAATGCCTCTAGATTGTCCTTTGTCTAGCAACTGACTGGGCCTTTGACTGCCACAGACAGCAGTCAAACTGAAAGTTAGGAAATGTTTACCAGGAGAAGATATACTATCACAAAGGAAAATGGATTTCTTGCCTAGCCAGAATATTCTGCAGGGGAGGCAGCGAGACCTCTGGATTCCCCTTGTCTCTTATGATTCAATTCCCCTGTACACTGTATTCTAGGGTCTGCCTCTTTTTGGAATTGGGGTGATTTCTCTTGGTCAAGCCTTTCTTCCTGACAAGATACATTGCCACCCTGGTGACCGAGACTGCATGCAAATGAAATGTAAATCACGACACACACAGACCCTCCCCGCAAATTATACCAATATTGTACTGTCTTTTGAATAACCGTACAGTAATCATGGCTTTTTCTTCAATATACAGTTCTCTGGCCAACCAGCCATTTCTACCTGCCTGCCTGCCTGCCTGAGCAATCAGAGATCTTATACTCCTCTAGACAGATTATAAGGAAAGGTGGGGAGAAGGGAGGCGAGCATGCAGAGAATGGGAAGCATCGATGAAGCTGTGGTTTTTTTTGCAAGCCACATCTGTAACAGGACTGAAAGAGAGGTGGGCTGCTCTCCTCTGAACCCTTTGGAATTCTCACTGCTGCCTGCTCAGCACACTTTCCCTGGTTTGGGTGTACACAGGCTCTTTAAGCTTCCTGACAAAGGGCCTTTTTCATCAATAGCAGTAAAAGTGCTATTTGAAAGGTCCAAATATGAAATCTATTAGTTAAACTACAGAGGTCAAAATGCATGTTGGGTTTAAAAAATAATTTTCTTTCATTTACTCTTTCTCTCTCTTCTACGTCAAGACAGTTTATCAGGATCAGACAGTAAATCATGTTTCAGAGTCACTTTGGTTTAGCAGCTTGAATGATTACAGTCACATCCAGCCTTTCATTAAGAACTCAAAGGACTCTCCACAGTGCTCCTTCCTCCTACTTTTCTGAACAATGAACTAGTAAGGTAGCCTTCACCAAGACAGACAGACAGACAGACAGAAATAGAGAATATGGCTTGCTTGAAACCATCCACTGAGCTTGTATGACTAGTCTTTCTGGTGCCATTTCAACTCCTTAACCACCTGCCCACATAGACACTAAATCAAGATTCAAATCCCTATTCACTTTTACTACTTCACAGCCTACCTTCTCCTGTAGGTTTGGAGATGTTTTAAATTCCTTAGATGTTCTACAATTCTAAAAAAAAAAAAAAAAAATCGTGGTACTTTGAAGGCATGTTGCAGCCAAATTCCAGTTTGCAAAATCCAGTTAATGTGGGGCTTCCCCTCTATGATTTTTTTCATAGTTCAGTAAGGTTTCTGCAAAAATATACAACTGCAGAATTTTAGGAATTATTTGTTACAGTTCATTCTAAGGTTACAAATTAATCAAAAACAGAACTTCAGTTTATAGACTATGAAGCTGAGAACGATGCTATGAAGGTATGAAACAAACACAGATCACACTTTTGATAAAAGGGAAATAAAGACAGCTCTACCTATTTATTTATTTTTTTTAAAAAAACCTGCTGAAAAGGCCTGGTTATTGTAGAACCACAATACAATAGCTGAGCCAGGAGCTTTGTCTTTAAGTATCCCAATTTTCCACCACTATTACTCTTTCTTACAAAAACGATTTCAACCTGGCCCAGATACTTAGCAGACTTCAAGAATGCTTCTTTATCTCGGCCCACCATGAAAAAAGTTTCTCCCTGGGCTTTGTTGAACTAGGCGAAAGACAAACAGGGGTGCAGAGCCTTAGTAAGAACCTTTTGCTCCTAAACGGGGCTAACACGGGCTACAAGTCCGTGTTTTGGAGTAGTCAAGCGCTGACTCACAGTACAAACATGGTTGCTGGCAGAAGCCCTAGCTCCAAACGCTTTGTGGCCGGAACGGCTTTTTAACTCTCTTTAATTCACGACTTAGCTTTTTTCTGCTTAAAGACACCAGCAAGTGGAACTTTGCACAGGCGCCGGTTCCCTATCGCCAAGGCTCTGTCTGGGGGGGGGCTGAGCAAACCCTTCGTAGCATCAGGAGCCCCGCCAGTCCTACGAAACCACCTCCACCTCCCAAGAGCCACTTTCAGCATCCCCAAAAGGAGTGTGTGATCCTGGTCTCCCTTTGGGGGCTTTCTTTCCAAGCCTCGCGACATGAACGACAATGAAGGGGAGTCGAGGCTATTCAATATACATACCCACCACCAGCAGCAACACCTTCAGATCTATTCTTCTTTTTTTTTTTTTTACTCACCCCGAGTATATAAACTGTATCTCCTCCACCCCCCACCCCCACACACACAATCCCGTTTAATCCTCCTTTTACTTCAACACACGTCATAAATAGGCGATGGGTTGGTTGCAGGTCTGTTTTCTGCGCATCGCCGCTATCGCTGCTGCGGATTTGTGAATGCCCGCAAGAGCGTTCCTACTCGATCCTGCAGCAATTGTGCATTAGACGCGCACACGCCAACTCCGCCACCAAAGGGACCTGCCCCCGCCCGAACCAAACTTCCTCTTACGGGGGAGGGGGAGGGGGGGGGAAGGAAAGGCAGACCAAATTCACGCACCGTCGCAGATTAAACAAAACCCATTCCGCGGCCACATTTCATCCCCGTTTCCGTCTGCGGCACGCAGGAGGCGGCGTTTGGGTCCTGATGTGGAAGGCGCTGCAGTACATGAAGGGAAAAATCCTTGTCAGGTTCCCACAAGATTTCAGACCCGCAAAGATACCTTTGGTCTTGCAGTGCTGTGCGGGATGAAGAAGTCCCCCCCCCACCGCTCTACTCTTTCCCCAGCTCCCATGCAAGGCAACCCCTTAATACGTGGGAACACTTACCCGCCTGGCACTTCCTCCGCAGCCCAAGATCAAAGCCCCTGCAGCGTTCCGACTAGTTGCAAAATGCTGCACATTCGCCAGGATGATTAAACCACAATTACGAGAGGATCTGATGGGAACAGCTTGGAAAGGCTTGGGCAAGCGCTGAGAAGGCAAGTTCTTAGCCTTTTGCAAACACAAACACGCAGCCACACCGAACTGCGGTCATTATGCCAGCCAAGGAAACTAGGGAGCAGGCATATTCCCGCACCGGGGACGCGGACGGACGGGCGGGCGCGCGCGCGCGCGGGGGTATGTGGGGGGGGGGGGGAGGGGGGGGTGGAATAGCACAGATAAGCATTAAACAGGGTTGAAGGATCCAGGAAGACAGAAGGTTGCACTTTAGAACTAAAAATGAACTGAGGATTAGGTCATGCCTTGAAAAAAAGCACCTGACGTCATCCCCAGCCAATCAGAGAGGGAGGCTCAGGGGCAGGATGACGTCAGCCTCTGATCCTGGGCTTTGGGTGCAGATTAAAGAGAGACAGGCAGGCAGAATTGCAATTTAAAAGGGGCTAGATTTTTCTTTTTGTGCTTCATTCCCTTTCAGGGTTTTTTGTTTTTTTTTTTCCCCGAGCTCTTAAAAAGGAAATGCCCCGGTGTTCGGGTGTGGGGGAGGAAGCCGGTGTAGAGGGATTGTAGCAACAGAATACAAAACCTCGTTTTAAATCTACATGTCATTTATTGTTGCAGAAGGGAGGGAAGGCTTACTTCGTTGGCACATAGAGAAATCCTGCTGCTGGAAAGAAAAATTGCTCCCTCTCTTCTTCCCATAGTGCTAAAAGCAAAGAGAAGGTGGATTGACTAGTTGCAAAACGAATTAAGACTCCCCCACACACACAACTCTGAATTACAGGGATGGACTGAGTAACCTCCAGTAGGAATACATAACCCTGGCACCCAAATTTCAGGCATGCCTTTGATGTGGAAACTACCCACCAAATACTGGGGTAGATGGCCGCTTCTTAGGAGAATAGGCTAGATAAGCTAGTGGTGTTATACTGCTACTACTGGTAGTTGTATTGCATAATTGTGTAACCCTGTTGTGCTGCTATTCTTGCAATAAACAATGCAGGCAATAGTCTCGCACAATATTGTTATTTTATTCATATCATATCCAGGATTGGCTTGTATTGAGCAAACTCCCTGTATTCAATCAATACCCCCTTCCCATTCTCTCCTTTGTCATTTCAGGTGTTGTTGCTCTTTCTTTTCCCTCCTGGGTGATACATGTCAGAAATATATGCAGTCAGGAAAACTGTAGCTGAGATTTGTATACTAAATCCTATAATACTCTTAATCCAAAAAGCAGATAAATAAAAGGGAATGAGTAGATGTGATCTCTCCTAAATTCCTGTCTTGTGTAGGCTACAGTTTAATAGATGTATGGGCTTTTAATAGAAGTAATTTCATAGGAATGTCTTAATATTATACTGGATCCAATTGGCTTCTTACCTGTTCTGAAAAGACATGCCCAAGCTTTTCCAGTTTTTTCTCAGTCATTTTCCAACAAATGTATATTTTCAAGAAGATATGCTAGCAATTATGTAGAAATTGATGACAACATACTTTTCAAATTTCACTATAGAAATGTAGAACAAATTATGTGATCTACAGATTAGTGCTATCCTAGATTGAAGGGACCGGATTGAAGGGACCGGATTGAAGCTGATTTTATTATATGTATTTATTAATCAAATTTATATAGCCATCCATCTCACAAGAAGTAACTGAGAGCCATCTATCTATCTGCCTGCCTACCTGCCTGCCTGCTTGCCATCTATCTATATATAGATACAGGACATTAAAAAAATTAAAAAGTAACATTAGGATAAACTTTAATTAAAACTAAAAAGTATGCAAACCCCATACTGAGAGACAATTAATCGGCTGGCGGGCCCGTGAGAAAGGGCCTTCTCTGTGGCTGCTCCAGCTCTCTGGAACCAACTACCTCCCAAGCTCCGGACTACCTCCACCCTACTGGCCTTCTGCAAAGCAATTAAAACTTGGCTTTTCCGGCAGGCATGGGGCTCTTGATCTCGCTATTGTGACTCAGCGAGATCCAGCCCCAGACGGGATATGAGCATTTCTGTTGTTTTATTGTTTTTAACCTGTTCTTAATTTTTTATTGTGTATTTGCTATTGTGTTTTTGATTGTGAGCTGCCCGGAGTTTTTTGGGAGTTGGGCGGCATATAAATTGGAAGGAATGAATGAATGAATGAATGAATGAATGAATGAATGCATCCAGCCTCTAATCAAGCCTCAGGTTCCTCGGGTTGACCACAGTGGTGGGTTTCTACCGGTTCGCCCAGGTTCGGGCAAACCAGTAGTGGCCGCAGGAGCCTCTGCCCACCCGCCCAGACGTCATCACAGATGCTCTGCACATGCACAGAAGCATTGCGTGTGAGCAAAGCACGCACACACACACACATGCTCACAGTTCTGAAGCAGTAGCGAAGGTAAGTGGAACCCACTACTGGTTGACCAGGCCTGATGACATAACCAAATCTTGAGGGACTTCTGAAATAACAAAAGCGATGGAGCTGATCTAATGTCAGGAGGGAGAATGTCTGATAAGGTGGGTGCCATGACAGATTCACCGCCTGGAACCCATCAAATGTTGTCCCTGGCAGATGGTATCCTCAACATGCCCTCTCTGTCGAATCTAATAAGCCGACTTATATAATCCTGATTGCTGGGATCAGAAAATAAATTAAATCATATAAATTTAGGCTGTCGGTAGATGAGGGAAAGAAAGAAACTCTCATTTTACAAGGTCACAATACACAAAAGTTTGAATTACTGTTGCTGGAAAATAAAATAAATAAATAAATGAATACAGGATACTCAAAAAGCCAGACAATATTTGATTTCCAGGCTGTGTTTGCCAGATTGAGAGATAAGGGATGTGTTTTCGCCTTTTGCCTGACATTTAATAATCCTACTTAGGTAGGATTTAGGATATTGTACACAGGTAGTCCTTGACTTATGACCACAATTAAACCCAAAATTTATGTGGCTGAGCAATGGAGTTGTTGAGTTTTCCACATTTTACAACCTTTTTGCTATAATTGTTAAGTGAATTATTGTAGTTATTAATCATAAGCGAATCTAGCTTCCAACTTGTCAACTTTACTTGTCAGAACCTGACTGGGAAGGTTACAAATGGTGATCGCATGACCCCAGGACAGTGCAACTGTCATAAATACATGCCAGTTGCCAAATGCTTGAATTTTGATCATAGTGATCCTGCAACAGTTGTAAGTATGAATACCGGTCATGGATATTTTTTTCAGTTCCATTGTGATTTTGAATGGTCGTTAAACAAATGGTTGTAAGTGGAGGACTACCTGTATATGAATTTCAACTTGACAGTTCTTACTAAAGGACCAGGCCTGGCTGGAAGCCCTGGAGTTTAATTACCCTATTGCATTAAAAGTTGGAAGTGGGCAGTTTGCTAGCTTATTCTTAAATCACCTAAAGCAGGGCTGTCAAACTCGCATTGTCAAGGTGGCATCACGTGAGTTATTGGGCCCCACTTTGCTAAACTGGGCATGGGCATGGCCCACACGTGATGTGTCCAGCCCGTGGGCCGCAAATTTGACAGCCCTGACCTAAAGCAATGGTTTTCTCGAACTGATGATTGAAATTCCCAGAGGTATGTGTGAGAATCATAACCTCAATCACTGAGCTGCAGTGGCGCAGTGGTTAGAGTGCAGTACTGCAAGCTACTTCTGCTGACTGCCGGCTGTCTGCCATTTGGCAATTCAAATCTCACCAGGCTCAAGGTTGACTCAGCCTTCCATCCTTCCAAGGTCAGTAAAATGAGGAGCCAGATTGTTGGGGCCAATATGCTGACTCTGTAAACCCCTTAGAGAAGGCTGTAAAACACTCCGAAGTGGGATATAAGTCTAAGTGCTATAAGCAGTTGGGGAGGAACAATATTTAAAAGTCCCAGTCAAGTTTTTTGGGCAAAGTGGGAGCTTGCACTGGGATTTTGCTCCATACTTTGCTTGCACAAGCTCACAGTGGACAGTTGCTGCACAGATTAATAATACAGATTAACATTTAATTATTGCAAGTGATATATGTATTTATCGTCCAGTCATAACCCCAATAAAATCATTTGTTTTACTCCATGCAGAGTCATTTAATCATTTGGGGGACTGTGGCAGGGGTGAAATCTAAATTTTGTTACTACCGGTTCTGTGGGTGTGGCTTGGTGGGCGTGGCAGGGGAGGGATACTGCAAAATCTTCATTCTTACCCCCCTCCAGGGGAAATTTCCATTC
>JANHFM010003556.1:108544-124039 GCA_032468115.1 Grayia smithii
CCCTACTCCCCCGCCCCGCATCTCTCCCTCCAACCCTTCTCCTTCCACTCTTTGCCCATCTCTTCCGCGGGGCTTCTGCTGTCCCGCGTCGGCATCAGGATCCGAAGCAGCCCCGGCCGGATGGGGCGATGAAAGCCAAGACCTGTTCCTGGAACCGACTGCACAAGCTGCGACAGAAAAGCCCGGCCTCCTAGGCTTTCCACCGCTCGGTCTCTGCCCATTTTGCTGAGCGTTTCATCTCGGGTTACATTTCTGGTTGACTTTTCCCTTCCTCCCCCTTCTTCACCTGTCAGCAGTTTTCCCTTTTGGACGGCGTCGCCGCGCGGTCGGGGGTGGCGAGGAAGAAAAAAAAAGAGGAAGAGGAGGAGGAGGAGGAGGAGGGAAAAAAAAAAAAAAAAAAGCCCGGTGAGGAGGAGGAGGAGGAGGAGGAGGGATGTGTAAGAGTGAAAGAAGCGCGCCTTCTCTCGCCGGCTCCTCTCCCTTATCCCATCGGCTTTGCAATTACGAAACGGAGCCTGCCCGTAGATCCACCGGCACCGGAGCCCGTCCCTCCGTCCATCCGTAGAGCAGGGCGAGAGGATACTTACGGGGAGGGAGGGAGGCGGGCAGTTGTGCTGCATCTCCAGCTCAACACTGCCGCGGTCTCTTCTTTAGCAACTGGAGTTCGCGGAGGCGCTGAGGGAGGGAAAGGAGGGGCGGGGAAAGAGGTCAAACGGTCTCGCTCGGCCTCCAGCCCAAGCCGGGCAAAGCGTGCGCGCACCCGTTCCCAAAGACCCTGCGGGCACTCAATTTCCCCTTTTCGCCTCGCCAAGCCCGCTATTTCCACCAGTGCGCGGGGTGGTTGTTGTTTTTTTCCCCCCCTCTCTCCCGCTGCTCTCGGCTCCCAGCGCGCAATACGCGCGTGCTCTCTCTCGCTCTCTCTCTCTCTCACACACACACACACAACCATTTTTTGGGGGTAGGTGGGGAGATTCTACAGTTGTCAAGTCCTCCCTCCCACCCCAACCTACCAGCTGTTAACGCAACCCTCCCGCACCTGCCGTGTGACAGCGCAGGCATCTCCGTGACCGGGTGTTTTTTTGGCGTCGATTTGTGAGAGGGCTTTGGAAAGCTGTCCAAAGGCGATGGGGTCATCCTGAGGCTTTGCCCTCATCGCATGCGCCACGCGTGGCTTAGTAACCCTGAAAAAGCATTACCCGCTCCCGACCGACATTCGCGACCTCTTTAGTTTGGGGGGGGGGGGGGGGGGTTGGGTTTTTGGGGAAGTGGGTGGGAAGAAGAAACTCGAAGTGAGGCCGGGAGAGAACAACAGGGCGCCGAAGGGAAAGAAGCGCTCGTCGCGCTCCGGTCAGGGGGCCCGGATAGGAATCGGATCAATATTGGCTCCAGGCTGTGTCAGCAGCCCGTACGCAGATGCAGTCATAGCTTGAATATCAACAGCTCCCCTCCGTTGTTTACACTTTTGTTGAAGGCGTGTTTGTCTTCCTTTATGGCCTTGGATTTAAATAAGTTCTGAAGAACTTGAAAGTTTCACGTTAGGCAAAGGTGACCTGGATGAGTTCTCTAATAAATATAGCGGGATACATTGGATTCAACAGGCTGTCTTTGCACGCCACTCTGTTGATAAATAATGAAACACAGCAAAAAGTGCTCTGATCAACAGGAACTAGGAAAACAAGTAGAAGGCCCTGTAGATGATTTCAGCAGATGTGTGCTATTATAGCAAGGGGAGTCTCTAGTTGGCATATGAAAAGGTATCTGCAACAAAACCAAAGAGATCTTCCCACAATATCTTAAATCTGGGCCCCCCAGAGGGCATAATTTTCTTGTTTTAGTTCCTAAATAGATTGTAGCTTTTATAAAAGTTTGTAGAAAAAAATACCGTTATAATAAGTAATATCACTTGTAAGTCATAACAACATTCTACTATACATAAGTAGAATAATCTAGACATATTTAAATTGCATTTTATTTTCTCATCACAATACACTAATAATATATGAAGAGTTTCTTAAACAGTAAAATATATTCACGAGGTGATGAAACAAAAACGTTCTTGCTTATAAAGGTAACTTTGAATCTGTTCAATTAGTTTTTCATCTAATATTAATTTAAAAAATGTATTTGACTTTTGAACAATTGGAGAGGAGTAATGTCAGTTTCAAAATATTGTTATTTGTAATAGAAGTACAATACAATGATGGGTTACTCCCGGTTCTGTCCGGTTCTTAGAACCAGTAGTAAAACTGGCGGGAGGATCCGCCCACCTGCCCCAAAGTCATCATGGGGTGATCTGCGCATGTGCAGAAATGCATGTGAGGGGGAGCGAGCATGCGTGCTCCCGTAGTAAAGGTAAGTGGAACTCACCCCTGGTACAATACCATATTGCATTTTAATAAGCCAGCAATTTGATATTTTTGTCATCTAAGTAGAAAATGAAATGGACAAAATAGTGTTTCTGGAATGCAATGGGAGATTTATAGATTTGGATAGGAAGAAAAATCTGCAGGCAAAGCAAAATAACTTATTTTCTTAAATCCAGCTTTGTTTATATTATTTTCCTGATATGAACTTCCAGGAGTCTTGCAGATTTTGGTGACGCATAAAGTGGTTGGGATCACACAAGATCCCACTAAATCACGAAGACATTAATGAAAGGTTATTGTAATCAAACTTCCCATGTTGGGCAAATGTCTTAATTGGTTAAGAATAAATTTTGCTCCTTTCATTTCTCCACATGCAAATTACTAATTTAACTTTCCTTTTTTTACTAGGACTTTCATTTAAAAATGCTTAAAATTAAGTTTATGCTTAGGACTGAGCTGCACAATCTAATCATGGTTTGAGAAAGTCAAGAATCTGTAATAAACAAAGTAATTATGGCTTGTTCCGTCAATTCATCGTTTTTTTAAACTTTGCTTCTCCCAGTATCCAAAAAAAAAAATGGTCAGATCAGGGAAAAAAATATTAAATCAGAATTCTGAGTTCACTGCAATAAGACAAGCTTAGAATAAGCAGGTTTCATAAAACAAATCTTTGTTTCATTTTTTTTTCTGGGAAAGGGTTCATATGTCATGATAAAAGAACAACCGAGTATATACAATATTAATTTGGTATTATATATGAATCAGGTCAGTGTTCGCACCAAATCATGTATTCCCTTTAAAGTTTCTTCAGACTATTTTTTAAAGAATGACATGATAGTATGTGGCAATGGAAACTGTTTATTTTTAATTTATTTGTTTACTAGTTGAAAAGAGAACAGCTATGAAAAAGATTGTATCTTTTGAACAGGCAAGAACATAATAGCATTTCACAAATTAGAGAAAACAAGCAAAAGAATGCTCCAAGCCACCAGGGGAATGACAGCGAACTACTAATCCAGCAGTGCGATCTGCATGTCAAATTTACTAAGACGATTTCCAATAAGATGTGGTGGACTTTATTCTTCTCGAGAATGTGGAATCTGCTATACAACAGCTTTCTCCTACTTGACACAATGGCTTAGACTTCCAATATTATAATCTGTATGGTCCAAATTTCAATAATGGCAGTGGAGAGACTTTTACACATCTAACAGCTGATCAGTTGAGTGTCTGATATATTTTATTACTGAGGTGTCATTCAATCCCATATTTGCACAAATCTTTAAGACTCTTTAAGACCCTTACACAAAACCAGGGTGCTATTGGCTTTACCTGAAACAAACCTGCTTTAATCTTAATCTCTTGTTCCATTGTCCTTGGCTTCTCATAGCCTTGTGATTGGGCTCAAGTATTATGAAACATTTCAAATGAACTAGCCTACACTAACAACAGCCCAGCTCTGTAATCTATCAAGTCTCATTCACTCTACAATAGTTGATCATATGACTTCTTAGGCTCAAAACAAAACCCATTGCAGAAACTACTCCTTTTCTGAAACACCTGATATAGAAATCTATGCAAAAAGAATTTGGATACATAGAGGTAGTCACAGAATTTCAATCCCCAAATTAAATTCCTCAGAGTTGAACATATTTTTCTGAGTTGCTTACAATATTTTTCTTCACAACAGAATGCAAATGGTAGCGTCAACCTCTTTAAATAAAACTTGTATTGCATACTTTTAATAATAAAGATTAAAAACTTCTTCAAAACTATCTTGAGTCAAAATGTCTCATAAATTGAGCCAAAATGTCTCAAACTTTTATATGAAATACTTTTCAGATAATTCTGTTCTCATATCTCAAAAAGAAACTAGGAATTATAAAGGTTTGGAAAACTGAAGAGCAAAATATTCACAAACAGGACATACTACCTGAATTGGGGAAACTTAGGCTAAATGGCCATTTAATATTTAACTTTACTTTCACTTTACCTTTTACCTTTCCTATTACAATGGCTATTTCCGAAGTATTCATTACTAACCATAACCATGTTTTATAAAATGTGTTAATTCAGAACCGCTCTGCCACATTCCACACTTCGTAGATGGCAGAGATGCAACCGGTATATATATATATATATATTTATATTCAACAGTGCAAATAGAGAATCGAATGCAATTTAATGGTGACTTCTCAACTATTAAGAATTTTTCAATGCAATATACATACATATGTACATACATATATGATATATATATGCATATATACATATATGATGGGAGAGTTGCTAGGAAATTGTATCCAAAAACATAGAAAATTTAGGGGAGAGTGAGCAAAAAACAAAGTTGCTTACACGAGACAACTTACGCTCAAAAACATATGAAAGGATCATGCTTCAAAGAACCAGAAATCTGAAGGGTACATACAATATTAGGACTCCCCAAAATTTGTAATTTTATTAGAGTCTTTATATGATATGCTATCAGAAGGATGACAAATAAATTTTGGAAGATCAGTAGTAATTTTTTTTAATTTAAAAACATTTCCTCTCATTTCTATTTTCTTGGTTTTGTTCTGAATGCAATCAGTCACAATATAAAAGCAAAGCACGATGTGCTTGGGAGTGCATTTGTATTGAGACTGTGGAAGGCAATGACTAATTACTTTTACACTTTGCCAGTACACTTTGCAAAACCAACGGAGTCATTGTCTCGATCAAATACTGTGTAATAGGGCCCAATGAAAACATCACCAAGAATCCAAAGTGGCCCACCAGGTGGGGGGACATCCAAGCCTGAAAATCCACTCAAACAAAGAGTTTCTCCTTGAACAGTAACCTATAGAAGGAGAGGAAAAAGTAAAACAATAAGGTAATTCTTTTGTATAGAATTAATTCTATGGTAAAATTTAAATAATTTGAATGTAAAGCTTTACAATGTCCAAATATATATATAAATAACAGTGATCAATGTCTAAGGAGATTCTCAATCATCCAAGTCATGGTTGTTTCAAATGTGCTTTTTCCAAAAGGCAACTGAATTTTCTTGTTTTTTCCTTTGAAAATGTTTTGCTTCTTATCCAAGAAGCTTCTTTAGTTCAAAAGCTCAGATGAAAAGTGAAACATTCTCAAAGGAAAAAAAACCAAAAAAGTCGAGTTGCCTTTTGGAAAAAGCGGCTTTAGGACATCATTTTTTCTTAATAACTGTGTCAAGAGTTTTTAAGGAAAAGTCATATTTTTGTTCCTCTATTTCAAGGACTGAAAATGCTATTTTAATTTTTCAGTTCATAACGTTTTCTTACTACTTACTACAGATTTCTCAACTAGCACAAGATAACATGCAGTTAAAATTCTTCTAGATCTTTTTACAAACTCATATATAATATTTGTTCAACATTACTCCTGACTTATCTCAGTGTATAACCACCCTTAGGATTAGTCCATTGTACTTTCTAGAGCTCTACTATCTTCTTAAATGTGCAGAAGCAATTCAGTACATGCCCAAAAGAACTATAAGTAGGTACATAGGGCAGAAAATATGCCTAAAATAAGCTAGCAAGCATTAAGAAAAAAATATCAGAGTGTCATGGAACTTACTTTTAAGGCATACTGATCTGGAGTAAGAGCATAAGACTGCCCTCCCAGCACTAGAGACACAGTGGGAAGTGTAGATAGCTTATCACATGGGAGCATGTACTGCAAACAAAACAGAGAAGAGTAAAAACCTGCTATGGACAAACACTGTGCTATTAAGAGAAAAATCCTCTCCTGAGAGGTGATAGAAGTCAATAGTTAAGATGGCCTTCTCCAGAATGGTCATCCTTAGATGTACATAAAACCTTCATTGTAATGCTGCTGGGAATGTTGGGAATTAAATTAATTTGAGAACCACCAGGTTGAGGAAGGCTGCCTAAGAAATAAATGACTAGAGGTTCACAAATACTTGTTCAATGTACCTTGTTTTCATTTAAGATCAACTTTTAGAGTCTACTACACCTTAGGCAGAATTAACAATAAATAAGAAACAATGATAGAAAAACAATAAAAGGGCAATCCTATGCACCTGGACAAAGTGCAGGAGTCACAAAAGAGAAGGCACACTTCCTGGATCCTGACACTGTTTGACTGAAGGCACTCCAACTCTTCCTAGACTTATTGGCGGGCCATCATGGGAGATAGGTTTCCTCAGATAGTAAGGCTCTAAGCCATGAAGGACTTTATAGTTAATAACAGCACCTTGAAGTGCATCTGGAAGCTCACTAGCAAATAGTGCAGCTTGCAGAGCAATGAGTACACTGAAACATCCTATCATTGCCAATGCCACTGAAACATCCTATCATTGCCAATGCCACTGGACTACTTGAAGCTTCCAAGTCTTCTCCAAGGGCAGCCCCATGTACAGCATGATTTTCCACTTTTATTTCTTCAGTCTTCGCATTTCCATTAATTCATAACTGGCATTAATAAGATTAGCAGCTACTTCCCAGAGTTGGAATCAATAAATCTGTCTCAAGCATAATTTTTCTGATTATGGCATAGAGTTTAGTATATAGCCAAAGTAGTCCCCTCTAATTCCTCCCCTTCTGAAGAGAGATGATTTGTTTTCTAACATCCACTGAAAAACTGGGTATGAACAGAAAAAGAGCTAAGGTAATATTGTTCCTGAGCCGTTGATTAAAGGTTGTAATGCTTCAAGAATCTGTGAAATCTAGAGGAAGCAAAGATAAATCTTTGCTTCAGGAAATCCATTTGTTTCAAAGGAGCAAGCGAGCCAGATTAGTTAGAAATCTAAATTAAGAGTTTATGCTTTATTTTACTGCATGGTTAACTCTATTGTCTCTGACATATACTGTCCCTGATATTTATGTTCTCTGTAGTCGCTCAAGTAAATTATGTGTTTTATGCAGCCTGGCACCTCTTTACTCAATACAAAGTATCTTCTGTATTAGGAGATCTATCATCTTGTATCTGCCAAGAATCTTCTATTATTATTTATAATTTTTCTATGTCAGGTCTTTTTCAGATGCAGTTTTTGGACAGCTCTGTATTTTCATCTTCTTTGCCATTAAAGGCTTTACCTGTGACTACTTAAATGAACAAAAAGGAAATTTTAATTCCCCCTTTTTTTCTTTTTTTAAAATAATTTTATCTATTGCTTGTAAGATTGATCTCCAAAGAAGGGAAAACTGATTACCCTAATCACATGAATCACGCTAGAAGCTGAGAAGGCGGCATTACAGAATATGTTTCTTTTTTATTATTTTTCTTCAGGGTTCTTGCATAAGCTATGGAGATCCTACCTCCCTCATGTGCCAGAGTTAAAAGGGACATCATGCCTTTCTCCATAAAATAAGTGATAATTGCAATAGTTGCCAAGTAACAACCATAGCAAGAAGGGAGTCCCAAGGAAGCTCCTGGGAAAGGAAGTTTGAGACATTCAACCTTTCACCCAAGGGGTTCATCTCTGCTGCTACTTGGTAGTACCTATTTATTTATTTATTTTAGTACCTATGGGATGAATTGAACAGTAATGGCCAACCCAGAATAGCTTTTCTAGCAGAGACTGCAATACAGAAAAAGGCATAGAGCAGGGGTCCCCAACCCCCAGGTTGTGGACTGGCACAAGCCCACCAGGAACTGGGGTGCAGAAGCGAGCAAAACCCTATCTGTGTTCATGCAGGATCCAGGAGTGCACGAAACCACACCCACCTGACCTGTGGTAAAAATGCCTTCCATGGAATTGGTCCCTGGCGCCTGAAAAGTTGGGGGTTGCTGGATTAGAGCACTCCTATATACTATTTAAGATATGGGAACATATCTTGCTTTCCCAACTAGAAGACATCTTGAGGGACAACATATCAGACTCAGAGTAGATAATTTAGCCATTGAGGAGACCAACTTACCCATTCAAATGAAAGACATTAGAAATCCAATTTTAGTTAAAAAGAATGCAGTCTCAAAGGACTACTATCATTCATTTCATTCCTTCCTGGAACATGAGTTGATTTATTTTGAATGCCTTTTTCTACATTTTTAAATCTCTGTGAACAATTTCATGGAGGGTAGATCACAACTATTCTCAATATTCAAATGTGTCTTAAATTTGTGTGTAAGGTTGTGATACTAGTAGTTTTATTTTGTTTTTTTAATTCCTAAAATGAAATCTGACTTTTTTGTTGTCATTACAAGGGACTGAAGGTTGATGATTTCACTAAACCAAAGATTTTTATTTAGTATTTATTATTTCTACTTGAAGGTTAATTAACATCTCAGCAAAGAAGCCTTCTTATCCAGAAAATAAGGAATTATATTTCTATGTCTTCAAATATTATGCAGAACAGAAACAATGAGCAGGTATTATATTCTGACCTGAAGAATTGCACTAGTTCTAGTTTCTTTCTAAAACAATAGAAGCATAGAAGAGAATTTATTATGGCTAGAACTCCATATTTTGGCATGGGAAGCAAGTTACAAAACTGTCAAATAAATTATTCAAGATAACAGAACTTTGAACTAGAAAGAAAGCTATCTTTTGATGGAAAGTCAACACCAGTAGATGTATCTGAACCTGACCTCAATTTAAACCAATGTATAAATAACAACATTAGATTAATTGAAGATGAATGCTTAGCATCAAGTTCAGACTAAAGTGAGATTAGTGAAATAAATAAGCAAACACACAAGTTAATAAGTCTAAGATCTTCAGTACCACAATACCCTAATTCCTATCTGAATTTACCTGTCCTTTAATGATTGGCTTAGCTCCAATGGCTTTCTGCAACTCTTTAATTTCCTTAGTTGGTCCTGTAATAAGTGACGTTCCTGTGTCTACAATAGCTTCACAGCCATTCGGGCACACAGTTAGGCTATTGCCAACATCAACCCTGGAAGGAAAGATAGATCTCAGTTTTTTCCCCCTTAAGAGTCCAGGAACATAAAATCAAATCCTTGCACAGTTACATTGAATACAGCTATTTGGTGTTCATGACTCCACGCTGCTAATGTTCTGCCTGCATGTCATACATAGTAGTTGTTATAGTACTTACACTGTATGTTGTAAATGACTTTTGTTGTTGTTGTTCTTGGGCCACTGGGTCTTTTGCTTAAAATGTTTAGGAGGGCTTTAATTGGTTTGGGTGCTACAGAGATGTAGTATGGTTGTAATAATATGTTAGTTGTTTGGGAAATGTTCTTCATGTATGATATTATCCTTTCCATAGCTTATCCTAGTTGTGCTATAGGAATGGTAAGGCACTTTTCAATAAAAGTTGTGTGGGTAATCATTCTGTTGGAAGGTATTATATAGGCAGTCCTTTTCCTGATGTTCCAAGTTGTTGCAGTGTGTTTGTGTCCATCTAAATAATGTCTTTACATAGCAGTGTGTTTGTGTCCATCTAAATAATGTCTTTACATAGCATAGCTCTTGTGGGAAATTGGGCTCTTAATTTTGGTAATGGAGCCCTTGGTTAGTGTGGGTTGTTTTTGGATAGACTAGCATTTCTAGTTTGTTGTTGGTTATTTTCTTTTTCCCCTGTGAATTTTATTTCTTTGAAGATATTGTTGTCTCATGCACTTTTTTTAATTACGATGGTGTTATCTATATACCAGATCCATACTTTTGGTTTCTGTGTGGGAGTGCTTCTAGACAATAAATTAAAATCTCTGCTATGAGTCTTGATCACCAGTGTTAGGTTTCATCTCAGGACTTAGTTGCGAGTCCTGAGAAATCATCGCTCTCTCCCAATCAAATCCAAAACCACTAGGGAATTCCTAGAAACTTGGCATTCAGACAAAGCAGCCATCAATCAATACGCTAAGAGATCAAGAGATCCTTTCTAATAGTATAGAGGTGGAGGTAGGAATAAAAAACAGGATGACAGAAACAAATTTAACACACATTCTTCCCTGTATGTAACAAGCAAATATGCAGCAATAAATTGAAGTCTGTGGTAGTTACACTATTGTACCACAGTGAAGACACCTTTCAGGAGGGTGAGACATTTAAAACCATTCTTCCTCCTTTCCACCCCAATTCTCCTCCTGCAGCAAGTTGTCTAAAAAGGACCACACTTTTTAGACATTGCCATCTATGTTACTAAATGTTATATGCCATAAGGCAACGTTCTGTTATAGATTTTGGACTTATCTAAACCTATATGCTAATAAGCTACAGACATGTGTTTAACTGGGAGATGCCCAGAATTGGTTATAACATGGGTGGCTCTATAAATATTTTAAATAAATAAATAAATAAATAAATAAAACTAGGTATACAGGATAATCAAAGCAAAGAGAACTTACTTATCCATATGGACTTGCCAATAAGCTTTACGAGTTACATTCACCCAACTGAAGTCTCCAGAATAATACTGGGAATCTGTTCCTCCCAAAAGCAATTCCCCTCCAGTTTGGCCTTTTGGATCCCTTGAAGAGACAACACAGAAGTGCAGAAAGAAAGAAAAATCAGTACAAACAAGGAGGTAGCCTCTGAGCCACTATACTGAATATACAGAAACAATGAAGAATAAAGAACACAAACAGACCAAAAGGTTTACAGATCATGTAGGATCTGACATACTTTCATAGAATCCTAGCAAAGCAATATAATTAAATATAACTTGAATGTTCCTTCAAGAATATCAACAACTTTGAAATCCTAATGACTCTCCACTAGTAAGTCCAAACTGAATTCAGCAGAACTTGCTTCAAAGACAAGAGATATCTGTTTTGGCATTTGTTATTTATATAATTGTGGGTGTGCTCTGATAGTTCAAGAACCTTCAAAAAGTTCCAAATCTGCATCTCTGTAGAAAGCACTTTGTTTAAAACTGTACGTAACATGGGCATGGTCTAAGAATATCTTGATTCACATCTATTGACAATGAGGCTATTGCTTTGAAAATGGATGGGTCTCCAGCTATTATTTCTAAAAACTGGATATATAGCAAGGGTGGACATAAAATTAGACAAGACTTCCATCTACCAACCAGTTTGAGGCTTACCTGTTTAGATAAAAGGAAAATATGTTCTTTTCCAACAATCCCTGTTCTATTACATTATCAAAGAAAGGTGCTACTTTATCCACAGAAATCTTAGGGTATGCCATGCCGAGAATGCCATCAAACTTTGCAGCAATAAAAGTGATGCCAGGCTGCTTGGTAGCTTCACCAAACAACTGATTCTTGACACACAGGTCGCCAATCTAATAGGAAAACCAACAGGAAGGAAGAAGTCAAAATACACGCTTAAATCACATCTGGAAATGGCAATATTAAGTTGATACACCTCAATGAACACTGTATGATACAGAGCAATTAAGACACAAATATCTAGAAACTCCTAAATGGATTGCTTAGTGCTTTGCACTCTATGAAGGATGACAGTATCATCCTAACTTAGCCACTTCCTTCAAATGAACTGGATGGCCATGCTGCTAAATCTATTGTTGGGGATTGTAGTTCAGCCAGATCTAGAAACTGCATATTATTCATCAAACGTATAAACTCATATTACGGTACTTCGGTAGAGACTTTAAAAGTTTGAAATAAGCAAATATTTTCCCCCCACAAGGAATCAAACAACTAAATAACTTGCTAAAAAGGTTATTGATTATGGATGAAAAGAAAGCTTCACATTTTGACAAAACTAACATCCAATAAAGGTGAAGAAAGATTATGCAGAAAAAAACCCCATGAAGAATATTATCTGGATTAGGGAACAGCACAAGCAATATGCTGTACAAGAAATGTACAGGACAGAAGAAGCTAATTATTTAATCCATTAAATAAAGGGGGAGGACATATCTAAAGACATATCCATTTTTTAATTCTAAGAATTGCTATTTTTAATTTTTTGAGTGAAAACTCCTGCTATCTTTTCCCAAGGAAGGTAAAACAAGATGATCCCATATTAGATTATTAAAAGTGAAGAAAAAGCAGGATGTATAAATAATAAAATTATGAGTAAGGCAATAGCTTGGATTCATATTATTATGGCTGCAAGATAAATGATTCGTGCTTTGCATGGGAGAGCTACACATTTACTTGAAATGTGTTCTTACTTGAAAAGTGTTCTTCTAATCCATTGTTTCCCCATCATGAATCTTCATCCCTTTATTTGCTTTTCTGTTATAGATGACTAAAAGTGCAGTGGCAGTATTTAGAGAAAAATAAACCAAGCTTGTAAGGAAGCTTGAGCTCATTTCTTATGAAATGACAAAATGGAAAAACTTCTTTTCCAAAAGGTCTGAATAGCCTCTTATATTTGTTTGTGTGGGGTGGTTTTTTTTTCTGAATAAATAAGATGTTCAGTAAACATTTGCCTTTTAAAATAATAAGATACAATCATGTGATACTTATACACTCTTTCAAATATTTCTCAGCACTACAATGAAGTAAAGCTAAGTGAGGGTGGGGGTAGTTTTTTGGTTAAAGAATTGGAGCCTTTTATGACTTAAATAATGAAATGCTATCATTGTACTAACCGTTACAGTATCCTGGCTGAGATATCCTGAAAGGCTTCCAGTACCATAATGGATGGCAAAATCTGTACCATTTTTCACGTATGTGCTAGATTTTGAAGAATCATACTTATGATGTATCACTGCAGAAAGAACATAAGGACTGTAAGATGACCACATGCATGAAACTAATGTACACAATTTAATTGACTGTATTCTCTAAATAAAAATCATTAAGACTCAGTTATAAATATGGAAGGCAAGACAATAGTCAAATTAATAGTAAAGTCTCATTTAATGACCACAAGTTCAGCAACCATTCAAAGTTACAAGGGCGCTGAACGAGTAGCACTTATGGCTAATGTTTGTAGTGGCTACTGTAGTATCCCCTGCAGTCCCATAATTGCAACTCAGTTGCTTGGCATCCAACACACAATTATGATATTGTAGCATAATGCAGTCATATCATCACCATTTGCAACCTTCACTGTCAGTTTTTAACAAGCAAAGTAAATGGGGAAGCCGGCAGGAGGTCACAAATAGCAGCCATGTTACTGCGCTTAGCAGTGTCACTGGATTCACCTAACAGTGGCAACTGGAAGTGGCAGAAGTGCTGTTGCTAAATAGCATGGTCATGTGTCATTGTGCTTTATGCCCACATTGCTTAGCAACAGAATTTACAGTCCCAATTACTGTCATTAACCGAGGACTACCTGTACTTAGTTCTTATAACATTTTAAATTTGCTTTCCACATTGCAACAGACAGATGGGACTGATAAACAAAGGGAAAGAGATTATTTTGGCTCACTTCATTTAAGATCCGATAAGAAGAATGCATTTTGAGAATTCTATCTATAATTCTGAATTCTAATTCAGTCTTGTGATGGAAAAAAAGCAGAGATGAATATTTTTTTCCCTAACATCATTATAACCTCCTACACACACACAGAAATAGACAGACATCTTTATAGCTTATTTTATCTACTTTTCAGAACTTAATCTGAAGGATTGAATTTTAGTTTAAAACACTGGAGAAAGGCATACAAAATGCTTTATTTCAACTACATGAAACTAAGGAACAGTTAAAATTATATAATTTTAAAACATTCCACCCCAGTTATTAATCTGCATTGTTATACCTGTTCTGCAAGATCTTAAGTAGAGGAAAATAACTGGAACAAGTATTATTTGCCTTAAAAATATGGACCAAAGCCATAGTCTTTACTCAATTCATTTACTACTTTATTCATGCCCTCATAAAGAAAATCAATTAAATAGAACTAAGAAACCAGAGGAGAAAAGTGGCTTTTAGAGTCTTTTATACTCCTTGTGAGATTCAACATTTATAAGTTTAAACCTGAAGTAGCTTTGTCCTTTTCAAGTGCCATCTGCTGATAAATATTCTCTGCTGACAAGTGTCCTCTTGAATTAAGGAGATTTTTTTTTTGAGTAGGTCAATAACTACCAGAATGCAGCTTTTTATTTGGGATCATTAACAAAGGCTACTTTTTAAAAGCTTTCCTAAGAATTCAGAAATTAAATGGAGAAATCCCATTTTGACTGTTAAATTAGGTTTTTAAAGAGTAGTGTGAGAATTGGCTAACCTGGCATATATTTTTTCAGGAATCTCCAAATTTGAGAAAGTAGAATATGTATACAGCACTTGTATTTTTTAAAGAGAATTGGAGATAATTTGAAAGAGTTTACCTCCCATGTTGTTCACTTTTTTCAGCTCTATTCAACTCTGAACAAAATTATTTAATTATGCTTATCACAAATTGAACATTTTCCTTCAAACAATTGTTAGCTATCTTTAGCCCAGTACAATGGAAGTAGAGTTGTATTAGTTTCATCAAGTTTAGCAATTTCAAAAGAGAATGCTTAAGTCTGAAGCTACAAATATGAAAGATAATCTCTCTTTAACCTACATTTTAAATCACCTAGTTAATTTGGAAGGGTGCATTGGCTTCATTTTGTGTGTTGTAACTCTCATCTTTTTAATCCAACAGGGTTGGGGGATGGGAGAAGCTGCACAGAAGATGTGTTTATTATGATCTCTAGTGGGGTATGGATTCGCTTCAGAAATTCATCACAAATAGAAACTGCTCCATTTATTTCAGGAATTAGGAAACACACTTCAGTGAATTTAAGATACTTATCACAACTATCAGTATTCAGAGAAAAACAAAACAGAATAATCAAATCAGGCATCATACATTACTGAAAAGCTGTGGAAACTCTAGAAAATGAAGTAAAAGGCAGTACATATACACAATATGAGAACAGCTAAAACATCCACAATACATTAAAATAATGGCTTCATAAACCTCCAACAAAGGAGGCACAGAGTAACAGACATAAAAATACAAAAGAAACAAGGATATAGTGCTTAAAGAGAATGTCTTCCAAAATAATTCTATCTTCAACAGCTTCCTAAAATACAGCAGAAAAATACAGGGAGGAGTTGATTTTTAAAAAAAATCCAATTTATATCCCGCCCTTCTCTGAAGACTCAGGGCGGTTTACAATTTTTTATTAAGCACAAACCAATGTGCTTAGACATAGCCTTCATTCCTTGTATATGCCTGCTTTATTAGGGCTTTTGCCCCCCCCCCCCCGCGGCATTTTTACAAAGTCAGTTTATTGCCCCCAACAATCTGGGTCCTCAG
>JANHFM010003556.1:138690-150078 GCA_032468115.1 Grayia smithii
CCGGCGTATAAGACGACTTTTTAACCCATTAAAATCTTCAGATAAGTGGGGGGTCGTCTTATACACCGGGTACTGACTTTGCAAGATGCATGGCTGGCAAACTCTTTATTTTAACTGGAAAAGTTGGGGGTCGTCTTATACACCCAGTAGTCTTATACGCCGGAATATACGGTATATGTTACAGAAATAGTGCCAAATAGAGGAGTTTAGGTTGATGTTCCCTTTGTCCCTACAATGGCATTCATCCCAATTAACTTCACAGATGTCAACTCAATTATCTCAAAGCATTATGGGTTGGCCTATAAATTTACAAAAACAGATTGTGAAGATATGCTTCAAAACACTTGGTATAGGTATATTTATGTCTGAATATCATCTAAATCACTATAGGTCTACCCTAGAAAGGTATCACCTCAACAAGAAGGTCTTCTGTAAAAACTTGGATTGTATAAAATTGCCCAATAAAATTGATTTAATATGCTACCTCCTTCTCCCCATCCGAGCCAAAGACCAATTAAGTTTTTCCTAAAAATTAAAAAAAAATACAGAGCAAGAATCTATTGAGCAATTTTACTTGGTACATTTCAACATCACACGCAAAGCTTAATTAAACAATTCCATACCATTCTTGGAATTGGCAAACAAAATGACAAACCACTAGAGAAGAAATATGTCTGATAAATTACAGGTAGTCATTGACTTCATTAAGCAACTGTTGAAAGTTACAACACAAGTTGCACCCGCTCCTTGCATTGATGTCAATCGTATCGTTCCCATGGTTCTGGAATAAAAATTCATGCACTTGGCAACCAGCATGTACTTCATATAGTTGGAGGACCTCAGGATCATGTAATTGTCATTTACGATCTTCCCAGCTAGATGCAACAAGCAAAGTCCATGGCGGAAGCTGAATTTGCTTAACGACTACATGAGTCACAACAACCATGGCAAAAAATGGTTTTAAAATTGGGCGGGACTAACTTAGTCTCTTTGTTTAGCAACAGAAATGCTGGTCCCAATTGTAGCTCTAAGTCAAGGACTACCTGTACTCAACTTTTCCAAATTGGAGGTACAGACCATTTAGATCCGTAACAGATAATTTGGGGGGGGGAGGGGGAGAGAAGAGAGACATGTTTCATTTTTTTCCTAGGTTCCAGTTACTCATCTCTTCTCCCAACACACTGCTATTCTCCCATATGCCTCATAGGAATATTTAATGCTTTCAAAAGGAAGAGGAATCTCATCAACTTCACTGCAGTAAATATCCCTTTTCTTCCCAGATCAAATAAGTGGCAGTTTTTATTTAACAGTTTATTGGAAAGCAGGCAGGCATCTCAGAAGCATAAGCAAAGTCACCAGGAAAATGGCAACAACTTAAAATTTAAGATATATTTATAGAAGGGAAAAAGATAAGCTAAACAAGCATAGGGGAACATTTTAGACTTCAAATTTTGTTTGTGAAAGATGACATCAGTCAAGTTACCAGACACTGTGACAGATGTAGACAGACTTCGACAGAGATTCACATGAGGAAACATGCAGAATATGGGTTTAGAAATAAAATCTCTCAACACCCAACCCTGAGCTTCAGGGCATTATTAGCTCAAGAATAGTAAAGAATGGTCTTCACTTGTAGCCATCAATTTTGTGGTGCTTTAGTTTTCCAGATTAAAAATGACTGAATTTCTTTAAATACTATGATGTTGAACCCATAACAGCACCTATCTGTACCACTAGAGTTTAATGGAAAGAATTTCCAAAACAACCTTTTCTCATATTAGGTGATACTAGCTTGGAACAGTATCTAATTTCAACAGACAACCTGGCTGTTCCAGCATAACTACAGTTTCATATGGACTCTCTCTGTAGCAGCTCCCCCTCCAGCAAAATAATATTAAGAGAGAACAATTATTTGCATTGCATAGGAATTGACAACTGGGAGAGCAGGCATGGGAACTGGATGATGGAAAACCAAGAATTACTATGTGGAAATGAAGGTTGAAAGAGCCAAGTTCAATTAAACCAATCCCTAGTGCAGCGATGGCGAGCCTTTTCCGGTTCGCGTGCCACCCAAACCTGACATGCGTGCGCCACTGCACCATTGTGCATGCACAGAGCTGTCACATGCACCCCCTGCGGTGTGCGTGTGATCGCATCATGTGCGCATGCGCAGAGCAGTTGCACGTGCCCCCCTCTGAATTGCGCACAAAACCATGCATGCGCAATCACACGCGCACTGACCAGGGGTGGGTTCTACTTACCTTTGCTTCTGGTTCTGTAGCTGCATGCACTTTGCGCGTGGTCAGAGTGCGTGGAGCGCGCATTCAGCACGCTGAATGGGTGCTCCTGCGCATGCACAGTTTAAGCAAAAAAGTTTAAGCGCCCGGGGGGGGGGGCTTCGGTCTGGGACTATTAGAACCGGTTCGGTGACGTCACAGCGTCACTGCTACCTATTCTATAGAACCAGACCAAACCGGGAGCAACCCCCCACTGGTGCTGATGCTGAACTTACCTGCATCTGATCATGTGCACGGTACACATTGGCTGTCTCGTGCGCATGCACAACCACTGAACTGTGCGCATGCGCAGGTAAGTTCGGTGACAGCTTCCGTGCCGGGCGGAATGGCTCTGCATGCTACTTCTGGCATGCGTGCCATAGGTTCACCAACACAGCCCTGGTGAATACAGAACTTCAAAGCTGAAAAGACAGACCTACCAGATATAAATCTAGACCTATTATATCCAAACTGCAAAAATCTGGATGACTACTAGATGGCAGTCAAGTGTTATCAGTTTTCTGAATTTCTATGCTGCCATCTAGATTTTTGAAGAATAGATATAATTGGCCTAGATACAACTTGACTCTAATCATGTTTCCTCCCAATAAACCCTGCTGACTTCACTGGGACTTGGTCCAATAAAGCGCACTATTCGTAGCAATCTGGGATACCAAACTTGCAAACCGAGATTCACTCAAGAACCCAACACATTGATCTCATTATAATGAAACAACAGATGTGCCTGAAATTGCTACCTTTGCCAATCATATAATTATTACATGCTACAACTGGAAGGTTTTTTAAAAAAACAAAACAAGACTATAAAGATACCATTTGCTGCTTGAAGAAGTGCAGCAGTCAGTTTTGTTTAAATTTATTTCAAAGCATAAAATTCCAAATGGTTGTAACTCCATCAAATGATGGCCTGCGTTAACTGCATTTTGCAAAACATAAATGTCCATCCTGAATTATAAATATATATTCTGATTACTTTCTCCAATGGTTGCTATATTTTTTTATCAATCAGAGATCTGTTTATGGTTTGATAAACTGCTACATCTATAATATGCATCTGATTTTATTTATGCAGAAAAGTTAGGAACCTGCTCTTCTGCAAAAGCTTGATAGACTTGCTCCATAATGGAACTAATTGCTGAAGTTTTCTGATACTAACAAGTGTTCAGCATATTCTAATTCTGAACCTCCTCCATGAAGCAGAATGCTGGTCTGTAGAATATTCCCTCCAATTTGATAGCTTGGCTTACAACTTCTTCTAAACCATGATTTAACTGCTTTACTGAATAAACTACAATTGATGGGCTTCCTTAGTAAGCTAAACCACAATAACTATTTGCACAACACATTAAGCCAAAACCGAAGAAACCACATTATAGTTTAGAGCAGTGTTTCTCAACCTTAGTTACTTGAAGACGTGTGGACTTCAATTCCCAGAATTCCCCAGCCGGCTACGCAACCAAGGTTGAGAAACATTGGTTTAGAGTATTCTGTAAAACCAGCCACTGATTATATCCAACTCATAGGATGGATTCCCATAAACTACAAGCCATAATGTGATTTTTCGGGAGTGTCTGCTGTTTAAACCCAACCACTATGGCTTATTCTGCAAATGTTAGTTAAAGTATGATTTAATGAGACATTTAAACAGTCACATAGGAAAAAACATATTTTAAAGAACATTATATGTCCAACAGTTCACTGTGGTTTATAGTTGCAGTGTCTAATCAAAGTATTTATGAGTAAATTCCAATTACCATAATGAATAAAACTTCACTTGTTGGGTGTCAAAAATAGTTTATAGCAAGGTTTATACCGGGACTTAGTGCAACCAGGGTATTAGGAGATACCCTAGCTTACCCTAATTTAGAAAACTGTGGTTGGTCTTATCCATATATCTATTTTTCCTCACTGACAAGGAGTTCAAGAACCACATGACACAAAAGCATCTGAGATCTAATTAGTCATAAGAAAAAATTCTCATTAATACAGAGCCTGAATACAGTTTTCCTTTAACTATCACTTTGCTGGGAAACTTTGAGTTACATTTTTGCTCAACAGGGATGAGGAAACTGGGTAAATAAGAATATAGAACAAAGAATACAGAAATTAAATAAAATAAAAAATAAAATAGATTTAATGTTGCCTTGCAAAAAACATTAAAAAAGAAATTAAAAGCAGAAACAGGGAGACACTATTTACTGTAGCTATACTATACATCTTGAGAAACAACAATCAGATGTCAAGCATCATTAGTGTGACTTTCTTTGAACCTGGAAGAAATTATCAAGGAGTTATAATATTCTAGGTACAATGTCCAAATGCCAATGATTGTCTGCCTATTTTCTTTCCTATTAGGAAAGAAATTAGAATTCCAGCTGTAAATCTCTATTAAGAAGGTATAAGTGCCCATACTTCATAAACTCATGCTTTTCTGATCAAGTGGAAATCACAGCAATGGTGCTAAAATGACAGAGAATTTTTAAAAAAGGATTTTACACAGGAAATTTGCTCTAGGTGTTCTACTTTGGGCCCAGGTTTCTCTCATTCTTAACTTCAGCCATTTCACTGCATCAGTTCTCTTTTCAATTGAAGCATCTTTTGAGAGAATAGATTTTAATTCCCAAATGTCTGAAACATAAGAGTCCATATCCATTCTGATGACTTTCACCGATTACTTCATACCTCTCCTATACACATTCTCCTTTATTTCAATAGCATCTTTGGCCCAAAGCAAGTAAGGAACTTGTCTCCCAAGTAGATGCAAGTTTTTTTTTAAGGAAAATTAGTCTGAAATATTCCCACAAAATGTTTCTGTTGGAATATTTTTCACAAGGAAATGACACACTTTGGGATTTTTGAAACAGTAGGGTGGACGGCCCACATTCCAAATTTGCCTAAAGGAATGAAGCTGAGCATGCGTAGCATGAGCTACGAAACATTAGCTGCTGGCTGCTCTCAAACTGAAGCGCAGATCACCTAACCATTACAGATAGTTGTGCAATGGAAGGACGTTAACTGGTCTACATAGGCATTAAGACTCATTAATTCAGCATTCTATGTCACATAGTAGCCAATCAGATGCATCCTGGAAGCTCAAGAAGTTGATAAACCTCTACTACCGCTGCTCTTTAGCCACAGGTATTTATTAAATTTGTATGCCACCCACCTCACTATCCAAAGTATTTGAAGTATGCTATCTGTGAGGCAGGAGTCAGAGTACAGTTCTTAATACTGGTAGCTGTTGATATATTTGTATAGTCCATTAATATGCATAGCCTCATTTACTGCAATATCACATCAATTATTCTCATAGCTAAAAGACAAAAAACAATAAAGCTGATAAAAGATGAGGAAACTGCCACCCTACTTACATCCATGTAATTCTTCAGAGCCTCTGGTGTAGGTATTTCTGCACCGGGACCCCCAAATTTATATTTCAGCATTTGTCCCAACTCAGTCAAGTCTTGAACATTGGTCCCATATTCATTGTAGATGCTACGCATAGAAGGGAATTTCTTCAAAGGGATTCTGTTCAGGAGAAATTATCAAACAACAACAAAAAGAAACATGTATTAGCCAAAGCAATTTTCCTTGGTATCTTCTTTTTCCTGAAATTCTTCAGGGAGAATCAGTATATGATTCTCAATTTACAATTCGAAGTTACAACAGCATCGAAAAAAGTGACTAAGAGCCGGTCATAACACAAAGGTCACAGCATCCCCACGGTCACATGATCAAATTTGGGAGCTTGGCAACTGGCATGTATTTCCAATGGTTGCCACATCCCCTGAAGCTGGAGTCACTTAATGACCATCTCATTCACTTAACAACTGCAGCAATTCGCTTAATAACTGTGGTACAAAAGGACATAAAATTGGGCATGATTCACTTAATGACCTTACTTAGCAATGGAAATTCTGATTCCGATTGTGCTGGTAAGGCAAGGACCACCCACATCATAGAAGCAATAGTTTTCCTTTTTTATCTAAACCTAACCATCAAGCTCAGTTTGTCTAGTAGACATATTCTTCACCAGGATTTACTGGCATGGGTCTTGTGAAGTTAATGGAGCCTTGCTAGTTTACCCTGCAGTAATTATGGGAACCTCCCTACAGATCAGGGTTTCAAAGCTTCATTACTCCCTTTTATTAACCTGTATTTGCTAAAAGGCCAACCTCTGAAAGCTTACTGTTAGCTCTAATTACTTTGGACTGACATCTTTAATCTGTTAAATGTCACTTTAAAGTTAATACATTACTTGGAAGGATAAAATTTCTGAAACATCAAAAATATGCATTATCACCAAAAGGCATCCTCCTGACCTACAATCTGTTTCATCTTATGCTTAACCCTCATATCAAAATCAGTGCTATATATGATGTTATACTACATATACAATATCAATCCAGAAAGAATTACCAACAAGTTTAACAGGAACCAACAAGTTTAAAAGACAGAGAAATCAAGTTGTCTTTATGGCGTTGGGAAAATAGGGGGAGGGGAAGAGTTTTAGTTAAGTGATATTATTCACATTTTAAAATGCAGGCACACTCCTCAAAGGAAAGAAGCTCAGACCTAACTGGAAGTAACTTTAGTCATTCATTCTGTACAGTAGTCAATATATGTTAAACATAAGTAAATTCAATGGTGCTTAATCTCATAAATGAGAATCAGACTGCAGCTTTAATTACTACATTTACTCCTACTGGTTTTTCCATGAGTGTCAGCAAGTTCCAATGGCACTTCCTTTTGAAACCGGGTCCACAAACGTGACATTGGAAGCCAGCCATTATATGTTGTCTTCAATTTGGGCCCTGTATCAAGACTATCCCTTTCTCTAGCAAGTAGCAGAAGGTTTTGAAAAGTGGATGCTATAATCATAATCTCATTATGCTTCTTTTTGAAAGCAGCCGATTGTCCAGGCCTATCGGTGAAAGAAGAATAGGACTTTCAGTATTAATGCTAACTATCTACTACTAATACTAATATAATAATACTAATTATTATTATTATACTAATATTATTATACTATATTATACTATTATTATTATACTAATATTACTATACTAATACTAATACTAATGCTAATTATCTACTACTAACCTGCTCAGTTATTCAAAATAAGGATTTTGGGTTCCTTATTAGAAGAAAGAAAACACTTGCATCAAATACTGGATGCTTGTGCTAATCACAGAAAACATTAATTTCCAACTTTAGTATTTCACCCAAATTACATTATGTTTAAATAAAATGCCAGTTAAGGTTTTAAAAACCGATATCACAAACAAGCATGGTTATCTCATTCCTGGAATGCCACATCAACCTGTGATGATATATTAGGCTGAAAAGTAAAATTGAATTAGATGTAAAAGAAATAAACAGCATCATATCAGTGCCAGAGTATTTTCCTAATTCCTGCAGACAGCAAGGAAGAATTATAGACTTTGCTCAGGGTGACCTTTCTTGCCAATGGAGCCGCCTAAATATAACTTAACTGTGTTGTTAACTTTTCAGCTCACATCTGCAGAATTAGGGTGAAACAGTGCTCTCTCCTATATCATAAGAAATAACTCTGCATTTTATATTTAAAAAATATAAACTGAAGTATTAGCTTTATGGAATATCTGAGCATAGTTATATTATTCATCTGACCAGCATGGATCGCAACACTACCAGACACATAGGTGGTACTTTCTACCATTAAAATACACCACCACTAAAATAATGAGATTGTGTTAATTTTTAGGGTAGTGCTATCTTTAATAGGGGTTGTCTGATGTGTATATAAAAGCAAGAAGATATGTGACACCAGAGGGGGGAAAACTGTTTTGTGGCAGTTGGGGTTAGAAATGTGTTTTTAAGACGAAATTTATCTTTACAGATAGTTTACAGCAAAGAGGCAGTCCCGGAACCAGTGAAATCTGGGAACTGGGCAGGGGACAGAATGTATTTTCCCTCAGTGTAGAAGACAAGAATCTTTTAACTTTTATACAATTCAAGTTTTGCATATCTTTTTCATCCCTAAACCATAGAGAAACAATGTCCATCATATCACAACAACTTGAAAATTATTGAACAAACGCACATGAATACACTTGGCAAATGTTTCACTTCCCATCCCCAAGTGCATGGGGAAAAAAAATCAATGTATTTGATTATGGCTGACTTTTGGAAAATTTCAGAAGCATATTATCAAGAAAAGTGCCTGGGTGCATGAATCAGAAGGTGAAAAACAAGTGTTCAAAGGCCACAAAGGGAAATAAAAAGAAAACGACAACAGAAATGGAAAAAAGATCTTGCATGCTGTGGACATCATTAACATCATTGTAAGCATCATTGCTTAACATAACCAAGGGTTTTGCTTGCTTTTTAAATTAGAGCCAACTTTTGCAACCTAGTGCTCTCTAGAAAGGCTGGTCTTTAACTTGCCATCACAAGACGATCGGGGAAGGTTTTAACTTATAGTTAAGAGTCCTTGGGGGGGGGGGGAGAGCGGGTTTCTTCAATATCTTTAGCTTAGATCAAGCATATTGATAGTTGATCAGAATTTTCAGAAGCAGAGGTGCAGTTTTGAAAGAAGTCGGCAGCAAGGAAGATCAGCCACCGATTCCAGAGGATACTCTCCTGCACCCCAGTTTCCTTTCAAACGAATTGTCCACATTCAAGTCCGCTCAGAAAAAAAAAACAAAAAACCTTTTTTTAAAAAAACTTCAACAGAGCATCCAATCCAGAGGAAGCGATCAGACTCTTCTAAGTCCAATCAATCGGTGCCTAAGGGGCGGCAAAAATTAAAAGAACGACGGCTGCTTTTAGGCACACCTTCCCAGAGGAATGAAAGTATCCATAAGAGACTGAACGGTGCCCACAACAATGGAGTCCATGCCTTGCAAAATTCAGCCTCGGGTTTCTTTAAGCTCCCAAGTCTGTTTGCAAAACCCCCACCCCACCCCACCCTCCCTCCCTCCCTCCGTCTCAGGAATCCTTTAGCCCCAAGAAAAAAAACCGATCCTCACCTGATCAGCGCCGAACAAGCAGCCAGCAGAGAGGCGAGCAATATTAAATCGCGAAGCCCCATTATAGCAAGATCGAGCTAGATCAGCCGAGCAAACACGACAACCCGGGATCTGCTGAAGATGACTGAGCAGCCCAACCGCGTGACTGCTTTATCAGCTGACCGAGCCTCTCTTTGCAACTCGGGAGCATGTGATCGGGAAGGAGGCGGGGTTGGATTTAACCCTCTAGTTAGCCGGTCTCAGACCCGGGAGGGGATCGACAGTAATTCCACCGCCGTCGGGAAAGGTTGATGCTTCTGAATGCTGAGCGTGCCCGCACATCTCCTTTGGGCAACCGGCTGGGTGGGTGCTGAGAAGGACATTCTGTGTGGAGCACGCCCACGCTGAAAACTAGTCCCGTATTACTCAGGGACTGGCAGCAACCCGTTTAGCGAGAAATGAATCTTTGTACAGTGGCTTCTTCGGGGTTATCGTTTTGCCACTCGAGTGCCCTTCATTCACACGTGCTGCTTACACGCTGTCCTACACGTGTATTTCCCCATATTGTTGCTGGTTGACTTCTTCATCCAGCCAAGGTGTTGAAGGAATTCGGTCGCTACCAGCCATGAGTTACGAACAGGAGCCCTAAAGTTTGTTCAGTGGGATTAAGTACTCTCTGGCTCACTAAGTTCAAGCAGTAGCCAAGAAGCTAGGATGAGTTATAACTAGGCATGTGACGAGTTTTCCTCGAAGACCTCTTGAAGCTTCAGCGGGTCTCCTCAGTTCTGTTTTTAACTCTGCTCACTTGTTATTGTTTGGCTCACTGTTTTCAAGCTTGGCAATTTAAAGGTGTGTGAAACTTCAACCCCTGGAATTCTCCAGCCAGCATACTAGCTGAGGAATTCTGGGGGTTGAAGTCCACACATCTTAAAGTTGCCAAGCTTGAAAAACATTGGTTTAGCTCACAGGATTAATTAGATGCAAATTAACAATAATAATGCTGAGTGGGGACAACTCCAGATATTAGGAGCCTGATAAACATGTCATCTGCCTGGTGTCTTCCTCTTTTGGAGAACTCACTTGCTTATAGTACGTTGGGTGAAGACTATCACAGGGTATTTGCTCTACATCTGGAATATTACAGGCCTGGTATGAAAACCCATTAGTGACTAGAATTCAATTGGAATTGAAGAGCTTCAATTGATTGGCACAGCACTTTATAATTTTCCTTAATTATCTTCATCAATATAGGAAAACCTAAGGAGAGCCCCAAGGTGAAGTTAACAACTCTAGAATCGTACAGGACTCCTAAAAATGAGTTTTCCTCAAACTTACGAATTATAATTAATAGGAAGGTCAAATTATTTTCATCTGTCTTTCAGCCCTGGCTTTAGTAACATTATTTGCACTTCTTATAACTGCAAGTAGATGTATTTGACAACAATAACGCTAACATGCCACTTCAGGGGGAAATGAATGCAGTTTGCTGTGACAGCATTGTCCCTGAATTGAGATAAGTACTTACTATCCCATAGTCCTTTGAAACAATTTAGGGAGGGTTCGGCATTTTTCCTTTCAAAAGATCTTTCTGCTCAATTCTATCTGCTTAGAAGACGGAGTTATGTTTTATTGAATACCCTAAATCCGTGATGGCAAACCTATGGCACGTGTGCCACAGGTGGCATGCATAGCCATATCAGAGGGCACATGAGCTCAGCTCTGGTGAGCACCAGCTGATTTTCAGGCCTTATGGGCCCTCTGGAAGTAGGGAAACAGACTGTTTCCTGCCTTCAGAGGGCCTCGGGGGCGGGGGGGAAGCCCATTTTTCTTTCTCCCCAAGCTCCAGAGTCTTTCTAGGAACTTAGGGAGGGCAAAAACAGCCTCCACCCACCCCCAGAGGCCCTCCAGAGGTAAGAAATGGCCCGTTTACCAACTTCCAGAAGTTTGCAAAACGGGCCATTTCCTGCCTCTGGAGGGTCTTCGGGGGTGGGGAGGAGGCCGTTTTTGCCCTCCCCAACCTCCTAGAAAGGATCTGGAGTTTGAGGAGAGAGAAAAACGGGCCATTGCATGCCAGGAACGGGGGGGGGGGGGGGCCCCCA
>JANHFM010003557.1:0-10752 GCA_032468115.1 Grayia smithii
GTATGCACCAAGACAAATTCCTTGTGTGTCCAATCACACTTGGCCAATAAAGAATTCTATTCTATTCTATTCTAATTTTATATCCTTCATCAATGTTGAAAATATTCAGACCAGTATTTGAGAGGCTGCCACAAAGAGGAGGGGGTCAACTTATTTTCCAAAGCACCAGAGAGCAGGACAAGAAACAATGGACGGAAACTAAATAATCAAAGAGAGAAGCAACCTGGAATTAAGGAGAAACTTCCTAACAGTTGTCTGCCAGACCTATTCATCTCCAGCCCCTGCCTTTTATCCCCAGAGCTAGGGTGAGGCCTCACTAGCAACAGTGGCTTTTCCTTCCCCATGATTGGCCCATGGCTTTCCACTGTTCTCCCCTTCTCTGCCTTCTGCAGAGCTGCATGTCAGGCACTGGACCCAGCTGTTCCTCCTCTTCTTCATCAACCACCTCCAGACCTGGGGGCTGTTGACTCTCCATCTGAGGCTGACAGATGGTCCAGGCTCCACCTTTCTCTCTCTCTCTGCCAGTTTCATTCCTTCTTCCCCCTAGGAGCTCCCAGGTTGCCTTGATGATGACCCAGACTCCCACACCTTCTCCTCTTCCTCTGATTCAGCTGCTGGAGGGTCCGGAGACCAACAGGCCACAAGGCTACAGCTATTCTGTAACATGGTTTGGTAGCATAGCACTGAATAATATTGCTACATTTTTGCTATGGCCTCCATGCTCTTTTGTTATTTGAATGATGTCTTTAGTGGTGGCTGTCTACAAATGCCAGGTGGAAATGTAAGGGTGCCTGATCATGCACAAGAACACATGCAGGTCAGTGGTGGGTTGCTCCTGGTTTGGTCCGGTTCTTGCGAACTGGTAATAAAAGTGGTGGGAGGCTCTGCCCACCCACCTGGACATCATCATGGACGATCTATGCATGTGCAGAAGCACGCGCAAGAGAAGCAAGTGCTCACGTGCACCCCCGTTGTGAACCGGTAGTAAAGGTAAGTAGGACTCACCCCGGTGCAAGAGTGAGAGACATGAACAATGGAGAAATATGTTTCTCCCAACTTTTTCCCATCTCCTTTTAATATAAGCAAATAATCTCTAGAAGCGAATTTTTTACACTGTTCTTAATAGTGTCTAAATAATAGCTAGGTCATATGATGTGTGCCTTTTTTCATACTGTCAATTGGATTTATATCTTCAGCAGTAATAGGTTCCATTCCCCTTTGCTTTGGTTTATTTGTTTTAAGCTACTATTCCCTTGGCTGGTTTGTTTGTTTGTTTGTTTGCACTTTCATTACTGTCTCTTTTTTTTTAAAAAAAAATTCCATTCATTTTATAGGACAGTTAGTTCTGTTTTTTTGTAGGCACAAATATTTTCAGGATCTTTTCTGGCTCTTGCATTTGGCCAAGAGTGCATTGAAATGGCATAGCACACACTGCTATCACAGCTGAGTAACTTCTATTTCTTTGCTTCTATGTGTGTATTGGGTTGAGGTGGGGAACAGGACAGTGTGAGATATAATATAGCAGATGAAAAAAACATACACAATGTGATATCATGTTGTTATCCATCTCCGTCTCCATATTTTTATGAGTTTATTTCTGCAGGAGGGTGAGATATATTGATATAACACATAATTAAGTTATTCTGTTGTTTTCTATAGTATTAAAAATATTTCACTGTCCTCTTGATGTTACACTTGTTTCAGGGAAAAGAAAAACAGTGGGACTGCTATAATGGGATGAATGTTTCTTCAATTCTATATGCCACTGGCAAGCAACACAGCACCTTCTGTGATTTGGACTACAGTTGCTACTGAAGATGGTAGAAAGTTGATGGCATCAGGTTACTTATTATCCCTGCTGTAATTGTTTGAAAGTTTACCACATTAAATATAGAGAGGCTTATTTCTCACTCAAAAAATAATAATAAGTCTAATGCAAGAAGCTCAGTATAAAGGAGCTGCAATCTAATATTACTGCATTCCTAAATATAAATCTTTTTGATTAATTTAGTTGTCATAACTTTCTGTCTATGAAGATAAAAGTGTAAAAAGTCAGAATTAAGAAGACAGCAACAAATGCCACCTTTGCAAAGAAACTGAAGAAACAGGGGATCATCTAGTTAGCTGCTGCAAGAAGGCTGCACAGACTGATTATAAAAATTGCCATGATAAAATACCAACAATGGTGCATGGGAAAATCTGCAAGAAATACCATTTCAATGAAAGCAAGAAGTTATAGGATCACAAAGTAGACAACAGTAAAAGAGCCTCGGTGGCACACTTAGCTAGTGCACTGCTAAGTGTTTCCACTTAGTTCCTGCTGCCTGCAATTAGTGCTGGTTCGAATCTCACCAGGCTCAAGATTGACTCAGCTTTCCATCCTTTTGAGGTAGGTAAACTGAGGACCCAGATTGTTGGGAGCAATAAGCTGACTTTGTAAAATGCCGGTGGGGGCGGGGGAAAGCCCTAATAAGCAGGCATATACAAGGAATGAAGGTATTGCTAAGCACATTGATTTGTGCTTAATAATTATAAGCCGCCCTGAGTCTCCAGAGAACGGCGGGATATAAGTTGAAATAAAAATAATAATTAAAAAAACTGTTCAAGGAAGAGCAGGTCTCAGTCTCAATTATTGCTTCTTGAATGTTAACCCATTCATCAGAAAATTATAATTGATGTTTAAAACATCCCTGCCAATATATATATTATTTATATAAAAACTATATTTGAGAGGAAACACTTCAGAAAACCAGCAGAGTAAATCTATGAATAAGTCATTTCAAAAGTAGATCATTACCAGTCTAGACAGATGACTCTCTAATACAGGCGTATCAAACTTGCGTCATCACTGCAGCATAACATATAGTGACTTTTTCCCCCTTCGCTAAACAGATGTGGGCATGGCCAGCACATGATGCATCCAGCCTGCGGGGCCTGAGTTTGACAGCCTTGAAGATATAAATTTGGTATGAATTCAGAAAACCTAAACCTGAATTAAATTTATGAATATGCTTTCTATACTGATTTATCTCTTGAAATAACTTCTCTGTCAAAATGTTATTTTGTGTGTAATTATAACATATCCAGGTTAATCTTGTTCCAGTATACACATTTTGCATGTAAAAAGTAATTTTAAGGTTAACATTAAAATAAGACTGGGTACAGTAGAATAATACCATATGATAATAATATTATCTTCTTATGGTAATATGCCAAAAATATACACCATTGCAGGACATGCAATTCATATTATCCAAACTTCAATTCAGTAATGACAGTCTGTATTCACAGCAGTGGGCAAAGAGGATATAGAACAGGGGGTGTCAAACTGGTGGCTCATGGGCCGGATGCATCATGCACAGGCCACGCCCACTCCACTTCTCCAAAGGGAAAAAACATCGCAATACGTCTCATGGCAGCAATGTGACGCCACGAGTTTGACATCTGTGATATAAAACAACTGTTAGAGACATTTACATTTACATTACAGATCTGGTTGGCAGGAAAAATACAGCTCAGGTAGAGTAGCTCTAAATTACATTATGACAGGATATCATATGCAAGGTGTCAGGCCTGGAAGCCATCTTTGCATTAGATCTTCAGCCTGCCACATTTAGTGCTGTGGGAAATTGGGAGGGGGAATTGTTTAGAGCAGGAAAATATATAGTCATAATAACATTCCTTTCTCTGAGAGTCAAGGACCTCTTACCCTGCACCTGAAAGGGGGTGACTGGGAGGCATCTCCAGTTGGGACGGTGCATTGATTGGGCCTTGTGATGGACATGTGGGTGTTGGGCAGGGACTTGTACTTTTCTATGGGTGAGGAAAACTTGGATGCTTTCAGATTCGGGTTTTCCCAGATGTGCCAACATGACATCTCTAATAAAATGGAGGGATACGGTGGCTCAGTGGCTAAGACACTGAGCTTGTTGATTGAAAGGTCGGCAGTTCAGCAGTTTGAATCCCTAGTGCCGCATAAAGGGGTGAGCTCCTGTTACTTGTCCTAGCTTCTGCCAACCTGTCAGTTCAAAAGCACATAAAAAATGCAACCAGAACTTTGGTGGGAAGGTAACAGCATTCCGTGCACCTTTGGTATTTTGCCATGCCGGCCACATGACCACAGAGACATCTTCAGACAGAGCTGGCTCTTCGGCTTTGAAATGGAGATGAGTACCGGCCCCTAGAGTCGGAAATGACTAGTACATATGTGCGAGGGGAACCTTTACCTTTATTAATAAAATGGAACTTTGAGGAATTTCTAGCCTTGGACTCTTCTTTCATTCTGGGTGTCACTTGGAACCCTGACACAAGGATCTCTAAATGCTTTATTAATTGATTTATCAATTGATCAATTTATTTGGTTGCCAATGTTATACAAAATAATCTAAGATAAAACCATAAAATAAGACAATCATATGTCCCTTACAAGTGAGACTCACACCACCCTGGCACATAAAAGCCCATCAACTCCTCTGCGTCATCCCCATCTTATCTTACTATCTTTTCTTCCTATGTCAAAAGAAGCAAACTTATACATAATTCACTGACTGCTCTGGAAAATATCACCTGTGGTCTCTCTACCTTACATGTTCAGGGTAGGAGACCTCAAGCCAAAGGCACCCCACATAATAGTACAGCCAAATTTCACAAGTTAAGTCTGAGGCTGCACTTCTAGTGGCTACTAGAGACTCCAGAATAATAACAGCCGCATCTCCATCTCTATGCCACACTGAAAACACAAAAGGAAATGTGTTATAGATAAAGGAAATGTTCCCAACCTTAGACAGATTTTGATGATGTACACCAGATTGGCCCTCTCACCCATATTCAGATCATAGCAATAGCAAAATCATTTAGAGTTATATACTGCCGCATAGAGCTTTACAGTACTCTCTGGGTAGTTTACAATGTATAAGCATTATTTTCATATTGTCCCCAAAAATCTAGAACTAATTTTACTGACCTGCCAGTTTTTAAACATCCTATTGAATCTTAATCATACCAACCCTAAAAATGGACAAATTTAATTAAGCCAACCTTTCAAATCTAATATGACCACATCCCTCCAGGATTGTATAATGAATGTTTGGGCAATATTCCAAGCCCAATAATTTCAAGCTCTTCTTAAATGGATAAATTCCAAGTTTTGGCAGCATAATTAAAAATATATTAATATTTTTAAACTTAATTTACCCTAGGAACTTGGTTAAGCATACTAATAACATATCACCAAAATTTAAAGAGAGTAACCAGAACATGTGGATGAATAGGACATCCTGGCAGTTGAAGTCCAAAACATCTTAAAGTTTATAAGTGTGAGTAACACTGTTGTGAGGTATAATAGCAGGATCTTCAAGCCTGCCAGAGTTCCTATCAACCTTCTTCTTACACTAAACAGAATCAAGGTTGGGATATTTTGAGTTTCTTTATGATGCTTCCTCCTTTCCCATGACTGAGTTACCTTTTATTTTTTCTTAATTATTTTCCTAATGATTATTGCATTCTTTTTTCAAGGATACCTCTAGACTCTTCTACAATATACTTTCAAATGTTTTGCAGCTCCAGTATTGAAAGGATGATAACCAACCTTTCTGATATATGGGGTGGAGTACAATAAACATTAATATTATTTTGGTTGTGGATGAATTAAGCTTGTTTTCATATAAGAAACATACAATACTTGGAATTACTTAAAATCTTAGATATCGGTTGTATAATAATACTGTATATAAATTTGCATTTGCATTCCAATGCCTGATTGAAATTAATAAACCTAAATGTAATCTGGAATTTAAAAACAGAAAATGAACTGAAGGAGTGTTTTTGGTTTTTAACCATATCACTGGAAAAAAAATAACCATTAAGCTGTGTTTATTATTTTTCAATCATAGTGTTTAACTGAGTGAAATCAATTCTTTCCCTATGCATTCTTTCCTAAGAAACCAATGCTTCTTGAAGTTTTGAACTCATATTTATTTTCAGTTCTAAACAGACTCTCAGATATTTTTATCTCCTCCTAATATCCCCATTTATCTGCACTATACAGCTTGAGATACTCATATTTATTTTAATAATTTATTTTCCTAGGAATAATTACATTTGGATAAGAAACAAACCATCACTTTCACACTAGAACAATTAAATACATTTATAAGTTGCCTCTGCTGTGGGATGGAAATGATACAGAGGCAATGTCTTTAAAACATATCCTTTATTACGATTATGCCTTTGTACAGTGCACAGGTTGTGAGAGCAAATAACAAATAAATATGAGCCAGTCATTGTTGAACCATATCATGATGGATCTGCTAAAATAGCTCACTGTGAAAAGAAAAGAAGAAAAGAAAAAAAAATTCCAATATTTCATTCTGTTTGTAATGTCCTTTCTAAACACTTAGAACTTATGTTGTTGCTTCTATTCTTGAAAGCAAGATGCAACATTCTTTTCAACCAATGAGCAAGCATTATTTTTTTTCCGAGAGACTTCAACTAAAAAGAGATCAGGCCCTTTATTAGCATGCATTACCATAATAATAGGTAAACATAATATGATTACTTCTCAGTGTTTGATTTATTACACACAAGTAGGAAATTGAAGGTCAGGGTATATGCCTCTGTTTATTATACATATCTAAATATTTACTAATAAGAACCTATCTACTGTACTAAAATATTAAAGTTCTAGAAAAAATGAAGAAGTAGATGAAGTAGTTTTGGTCCTATGGGATACAAAGTCTAAATTAATTAAAATTTGGCAGGCAAGTTCAACCCAGAAGTCCCGCTTGATTATATGATGCATCCCAAAATGAAATGACAAGGAATTCTTTCTAATCAAATTTCTAAATAACTGAACAGCCATGAAGACAAAGTACAAAATATATCCCAAGTGAGTGTCAACACGTACCTGGGCAATTATCAATATATAGGGTAGGAGTATATACCAATAGCAATAGCACTTAGATTTATATACCACTCCATAGTGCTTTACAAATGTAAATGGTTTACAAATGTCAGCATACTGCCTCCAACAATCTGGGTCTTTGTTTTACCGACCTTGGAAGGATGGAAGCTGAGTCAACCTTGAGCCAATCAGGATCAGACTCCTAATGTGTGGGCAGAGTTAGCTTGCAATACTGCATTCTAATCACATGTTAGCAGTGAGGCACTTTTGGGTTGACATCAACATTGCCTGAGGTACACCCAGTTGAGAACCCTTTTATATCCACAGGAACTGGAATTCCACCCCACCTCATGGCAGCATTCAAGTCTTAAATGTAGGCTTGTTAACCTCCAGCCCAGTGTCCTAACCACAAAAGCCATTGTGCTTCACTCAAAAGTTAAAACACACATTCCTTTTGTAGAAAATTTTGAAATTAAAAGTGTGTGCTAAGCACATTAGGAATACAAATGCTTATGTAATAGCAACTCCTAGTTTTCACTATAATACCACAGTCAGTTTGTTACTACCCATGCTATTCTTGTAGCAAAAGAATTATTCAATTATTCACATGTAGGCTTTCCACATCTGAAGAATATATCTATTCAGTTGAAATAGTTAAGGAACAATGGTTAGGATGATGGTATCAGGCATTTTGGACATTAACTCCCACACCATTGACCTTGATAAGTGAGGCTTATGAGAATTATAGTCCAAAGAATCCAGAAAATATCAGATTGCCTAAATTAGGAAAAGCAAAGCTAGAATTACACTGAAATATTTGCCTTACAAATAAATGGCATTATCTGTTCAATTTCTAGCATGCTGCAGTACTAAATGTAATTGTTTTCACTATTAATCCAGTTAAGGCCACGTATCTTGAAAAACCAATTGGGACCTGTCTGGTTTTATATAATTCTAACTACAACTCAATATGAGAAATTCATTAGAAGAAATAATAACACTGACTGCCTTAACTTTATCCAGTAAGGCAATTTGATTCTCTCTATTTAATATTTAACCACTCATTATCCAGAGTGCTTGAACAATGTTCCTGATCTTTCTGTGTCTGAACCATGTTTACTGAAATATTCTTACATTTTGTTGAAATCAAATTTGCCTTATAGAATTAATGACCTGTTAATATTAATAAAAGAGAGAATAATTAGTGTTGTGTCCTTGTTCATTTGAGGACTCATTCTTCATTATATGTTAATTTAGGATGCTGCAAAGTTATGGACCTAGCATGAAACATGTGCATCTCTTCCTCTTTCAATGCTGCCTTGCAGGGATTGTTCAACTTGTTTATTAAAAATACATCCCATCTGCTGCTTATATAAGCACTCAACATGACTTATAACAATAATATATCAATGTGACAGACTCTTCTAATGTCAGTGAAGGAGATTCTTCTATCAGCAGTAAGAAGAACAAAGTATTTTAATATTCCGGAGCTTCCAATTGATCCTGATCTGAAAAGCTAAGTCAGGGGTCGGCAACCTTAAACACTCAAAGAGCCATTTGGACCCGATTCCCACAGAAAAGAAAACACCGGGAGCCACAAAACCCTTTTGACATCTAAAATGAAGATAACACTGCATATATCATTTTTTACCTTTAAGCTATGTATTAAAAAAAATAATAACTATAGTATGCTGCATTTATGAAATCAATTACCTGCTACAGAGAACACAATTTTGTATTTCTGCATGCAATAAAAACATTTTGAACGCCAAAAAAAGAAAGGTGGGCCGAAAAGCTCAATAAATCACGTGCCGGAGAGTGTTGCACATTGGTGGTTGTGACGCATATTTTGAGTGACAGGGAGCCTCAGTAGAAGGATGAAAGAGCCACATGCGGCTCCAGACCCATGGATTGCAGACCCCTGAGCTAAGCAGAGTTGTCCTTGTTTACTGGTTGGATGACAGACAATCTGAAATCTCAAAGTGAAGCAGAGCTGATCCATACAGCTTATTATTCAGAAGTAATGGAACTGACTGGGGAACCCATTCTTCTAGTGGTAGACCTACCAATGATAGTGGATTAAGCTTCAATGATCCTATTTGGTTATTTGATCCCATTATGTGTGCCACATTTTTTCTTTATCTGTCTCCACTTTTATTTGCAGGGTTTATTTGGCCCTGTGGAATCTTTCGCGAATCTATATTTGTTTATTTTTGGTATTTCATAAAAAGAATCCAGGAAACTATTTCAATGCTGAAGATGACCCTAATTGTATTCAGATAACCCTAGCTACAGAAATGATATCTAATTTTTTTTCTTGAAACATCAATACTAAAGATATTATCCAGTATTTTAAAACACTTTGCCCTGCTTTTGACACTTTGCCCTGCCTTTGACACTTTGTCTATGCTTTTGACGTTAACATTCCTCTTTATCTTCTTCAGTGGTATTAAAAAAATGCCACAGATTCAAATCCCTGTACGTATTTTAGCTGAGGATAAAACATTGAACATTTTGTGTATCTCGTCCTGTGGCATGGTATCCTCATATACAAGTCACTGTCACACTTCCAACCTTTACCAAGATTATGTTCTGGAACTCATATTTAAAATAAACATTCCTCTAAAGAAACAAGAAGTAATTTCCCCTGTTATTAATGCTTGAACCTTTGAAATGAAAATGAATCCTGAAGTTAATTTCTAAAGGTGGGTCAGTTGCAATTTACACAGGAAAGCTCAGAGTGTTAAGAGTGCCTTGCAAAATCAAGTTAAAAAAATCAGTTTCTCCCACTGAGTTAAAGATGATGATGATGCCAATGAACTCTGAGAGAAATGACAGACAAATTACAGCATGCTTGTGCTACGATATAGCAACACTTCCATTTCTAGAAGGCACACTGTCCGTAATTGTTAATAAAACTAGCTAACCACAAATGGTAGAATGTATCCTGTATTATCTTCTGCAATTGGTCTAGAACAAGTTTGTCATGGCGGCATCTCATGACTTATCAGGAGTTTTTCCCCCTTTGCTAAACTGGGCATGGGTGTGGCCAGTGCATGACGCATCTGGCCTGTGGGCCAGGAGTTTGACAGCCCTGGTCCAGAACATTCTGGAAGCTTCTACTGCAGGGAATCCAACGTTAAATACAAGCCTTGGTAGAAACTTCTTTTTATTGCTTGAACTGATATTGTTGGGTTGTTTAAACTGCAAACTGCAAGGTCTGAAAGGAAGATAAAAATGGCTAAAATATTTTTTAAAAATGCTTTAAAGCTAAAGTACATTATTTCATTTTTTTTAAAAAATGAAATAGAATCTAAAAATAATTAAGAACAAAAAATAATAAAACAAATCCACATAATATGCTCTTATAATAAATGTCAAGCCTAAGTAATAGGGTAGCATATTGTACAAATGGTGGCATAAAACTGGAGACTTGGAAGATTATTTTCAAGTCCTTGTTCAAAAGAAGTAACACTAAATAGAAATCACACTCCCTACCTGGACAGAATATATAAGGGTCTATCTAGAGTCCTTATGTAGGGAACAATATAATGCATACAGCTTGCAGGTTTTACTGAACTATTAGAACATGAACATAACTGAAAGTATATAGAAAACCTTAAAACATCAACAACAAAAAAAGAGGACACTTTAGGGCAGTGGTTCTCAACCTTCCTAATGCTGCGACCCTTTAATACAGTTCCTCATTTTGTGGTGACTCCCAACCAAATAAAATTATTTTCCTTGTTACTTCATAACTGTAATTTTGCTACAATTATGAATCATAATGTAAATATCTGATATCAATATTCTCTGCTGTGGTAGAAGATAAGAGAAGCCCATTCTTGGGA
>JANHFM010003557.1:54549-66730 GCA_032468115.1 Grayia smithii
ATTTCTTCAGGGGATTTGTGTGTGTGTGTGTGTGTGTGTGTGTGTGTGTGTGTGCGTGTGCATGTGATGTGTGTTGGACGGGAAACGGGAAGATCGAGTTCGAGAACCCAGAAAGAGGACTTGGGGCCATCACAGTCTTCAGTGAAGTTGGGATTCAACTCGTAAAGTGGTGAGCCGTTAGAAAAACCAAGGGACCAGGTATGGGAACGGATCTATCTGGGTAGCCATGAAAAACTTGGGGAAAGAAACTGCAAGTCGACAATGGCAACTACTTACGAGGCAAAACCTACTGCATTTTTGGGGGACTATAAGATGAAACCAGGGTATAAGACGCGGCAAGATTTCGAAGAGGTAAACAAGAAAGAAAAAAGTTTTTGCCTTCCCCAGACCACAGGAGCACTCTGCAGGCCCCCCCAAAGCCTCTGCGCACCCCGCTTTTGCCCTTCTCAGCACTCTGCAGGCCTCCCTAAGCCTCTGTGTGCTCCGTTTTTGCAAAAAACAAGCCCAAAAACGGGCACACAGAGGATTTGGGAGGTCTGCAGAGTGCTGAGGAGGACAAAAACGCAACATGTGGGGGTTTGGGAGGCCCAAAATGGGCCCATTTGGTGTTTTGTTTTGTTTTTTGCAAAAAATGGGGTATGCAGAGGGTTGGGGAGGTCTGCAGAGTGCTCCTGGGTGCTGGGGAGGGCAAAAACAGCTACCGTGTTTTCCCCGAAAATAAGACCCTGTCTTATATTTTGTTGAACCCTGAAATAAGCGCTTGGCCTTATTGCCATGCTCTCAAAAGCCCGATTGGGCTTATTATCAGGGGATAGTCTTATTTTGGGGGAAACAGGGTATATCTGCCTTCATCCCACCGCCCCGTGCGCTCACACAGGGCTGCGCTCCTCAGGGTACCATCCGCTAGACAGTGTCGGCGGGTGGTCCCCAGGGCGAGGGCGTTCTCTGTGGGCGCACTGGCACTTTGGAACGAACTTCCCACCGACCTCCGGATTTCCCCTGACCTCCGCTCCTTCCGTCGCGGTCTGAAAACATGGCTTTTTAATAAGATCAGCTGAGTGGCCTGGGTTTCTGCTTTTTTAGTATTTTAATTGATATTTTATAGTTTTAAACTTAAATTTTATTCTAAATTTTAAATTAGTATGATTTTAAATTCCAAATTTTAGCTAACTATATTTATTATTGTATTTATAAAAATGTTTTATTTGAATGTTCTTGTTTGTTACTATTGTGAGCCGCCCAGAGTCCTCTGGGAGATGGGCGGCATATAAATATGATAAATAAATAAATAAATATGCTTATCTATCAAATGAATCATATTTTATTAAATACTGAATGAATCAGAATCATAAAGCAGAAAGTCTGAAAGAAAGTGGATGTTTTAGGGGACAATTATGAGCTTGCTCCTCCATATTGTTAACAATCAACTAAAAGTCATGGTTCCCTATTGCTTTATAATTCACTCTACAGAAGCCCTACAGAGAAATAAAATTTCTCTCTTCTATTGCTAATACTTCCATTTGCCTTTCTCTCGTCTACCATGAAAAAGCTCATCGTTCTAAGAGCACAAATATTTGAACATCAATCAAATGACTACATTTTAATAGATTGAAGTGCTCCTTCCCTAATTCACAAAATGCATGACTTTACAACTAGGGAGGCATCAAATAATTTATTCTGTGCAATCAAAGGGATTTAAGAATGCTCATTTGTATGCATGTACCTCAATCAATATCACTAACATTAATGGGAAAGCAGTTGAAAAGCTGCCATCTCTTTTCTCTTTGAAAAGCATGTTCATTCTGTCATTGGTATCATTCCAAATAAACATAAGACCACACTAAACAAATGTATGAAATAATTCCAGCAAAAGTGAAGAGGTGGAGCATTATACTTAAGTACTGAATGTGTTTGTACTACTGGTAAAGTTGAGAATGCAGTTGAAAAAGTCAATTATTCTTTTGTCTGGGCTCTCATTTTTATTTGCCCTGCATCTGTTTAACTAGCACAATATAAAGTAGCCAATTATCCATCTGTTCCCAGGTCAGCTATAAATGTACACTACAAGCCTTTTTTGATTCATTTGTATAAGCAAGCCTGCTCAACATGAATATATCCAAGTTTTAACAAGTGCTATCAAAATATGACGAGCTGGATCTCAGAGAATGGAGAGATTGAGTCTGTTAGACAATGAATTTATTGAAGAAAAAAAAACAGTGAGTATCGGAATGCCTGGAACAGACCAGATTTTCTTAAAACACTACTTTATAATTGAAATTTTTGTATACAATCCCTATGAAGCATAGCCTCAGGAAAAAGGATGACAATGAAGGGTAAGAATTTGTTTTAAGGAAAACTAGACTATGCATAGAATTTTATGGTTAGCAAAGTCTTAGGCCACCCTATATGGGATATCTGAAAGGGCTAAAAATGATAGACAGCCCCTTTTCACTCCAACTTAAATTGATGTTCATTATGCAATATTCTTCCTAATATTTAAATCCAACAATAAAACTTCATCTGCTGGCCTCTTTCACAGTCTATGAGGTCAAATTCACTTTGGATCTTAGCAATATTTGGAAGCCTTAAAGCGGGTGTGTTCAACCCTTGGCCTGTGAGCTTCATGCACCCCTGGGCAGCTAGTAATGTGGCCCCAAAAGATTGTAAACTTTTAACATTATGTGATTTTATACTATAAAACTATATTATATATTTTAAATGTGGCCCAAGACAATTCCTCTTTACTCAGTGCAGCCCAGATAAGCCAAAAGGATGGATGCCCAGGCCTTAAAATGAAGTCTACACACTTATTTTCTAATGTATTGGCAATACCTATCAGAACTGTGATAAAGCATCATGGCATCCTTGTCCTTCCATTGTCTCTTATGGCTACTTTACTTCCAGCATAAAATCCTGTTCCCTACCTTTCCCATTCTGTTTTTTGCAAATCTGATTTTTATGCAAAACACTTTGTACCTTATTATTTCTAGATGCAGAATGTAACTTTGTTATTCTTCTGTTTTATTTTATTGAATGATGAATATACATAAAGATGATCTCCTACTTTGATACTCTTTCAGCCCTAACTGAATGTTAGGAAAGATGGAAGTTTTGATGCAATTATATGTTGAGAATCACATGTTACGAACCGTATTTTAGAATGAATGCATCCATTTTCCTTCATTATCATGAATAGTGAATCTTGGAAAACCAATAAATTATATAAAAACCAAAGTAGGCATCGGTGGCATATAATTTTCATGAATTTATAAATAAATAAAATAATTTTTTGAATGTGTATTTTTCTCTGTGATATTACAAGTTCACAGAGACATTGTAATCTGCATTCCTGCGTGGCTTCATTCTATCATCTCAATCCATGAGAACAGTCAGAATACAGCTCCCAAAAACACTATGAGATTAATTTCCCATCCTGTCTTTGGGACCTGTATGTAGCTCTAAATTTTATTTTAAACCCAGCCAACCACAGATTCCTTGAGTGCTATTTATGAACATAGTGCTGCTGGATAAATAATTTGATTTTTTTCAGTTCAAAATATATTTCTACATATGAGTAGCCCAATTTAGCTTCTGTATCACTGTTTATGTGAGCAAATAGAAGATGTTGTGTTGTCTTGAATGCTCCAAATAATTTATCAGCAAGGACAATGTACTATGCATAAGGTGCAAGGAAATCTCCATTCACTCTATTCAGCAATCTCCATTCAGCATTTCTCAGCCTAAATTTAACTAGGAAAGGATAAAAATAGCATACCATAAAATAAACTGCTTTTAATCTAGAGAGCACGATGGAATTTCTAAGCATTTCTTCTCTTAATTTAGACTGCTGCATACAGAGACAGGAATTGGAAAATTTGAAGGACTCTGAGCACTTAAGATGATTGCAAAACTTTGATTTTATTATTTTATCAAAATTCTGGTTCTTAGGATGGAATGCCACAAGAGAATTTGCCTAAAACAGCCTGTGCCTAGTTCCTTTTTGTACAATATTTATCAACAAAAATGATAGAAAAACAATTAACATTCATTTCTGATCTGTATCACTTTTAAATATACAGAAATGTATTTTGCTCTGTTCCAGCATTCAACCTATTAATCTACATGCATATATAAATTCTTATTAAAAATTATCTCCCAAAATAGTTGCAAGGATTCATTTTTAAGCTGAAAAATGCATCTGAGCATTTGGATAATACAAAGTAAATATTACCCTGAGCCAAATCTGATGTCTGATGACTATATGGGCATGACTATTTAATTTTTTTGGCCCAATATGGAAGTGGTTTGCCTCTGACTTCTTCCCAGATATTTGTTTGCTTTTTAACTGTCTACCGTGACAGCAGTAAAAAAAAAAAGTGGTAGAAAACTAGGCAGTGAGTTCCCTTTAGTCCAAACAGAACCGATCAGATCCATCTGTACCAGAAATCCAAAATATCAGATTCCTTAATAACCTTAGAGATAAATAAGTAAGTGCTATTGCTATTGCTATTGTGGGAGGGTAAGTTTTTGAAATTTTCTTCCCATACACTAAAGAACTTATTTATGGCAATAGAAATTGTGACACAGGAACTACTAACCTGTAAGTATGATAAGTATGGATCTCTCTTGTGTTACATCTGGTAAGGGACTGTAATCCTTTTCATAGACAAGCAGCCTAAAGAATTCAGAAAGAGAGTTGGCAGAGTGGAGGAATGAAAGATCTTTCAAGTAAGTTGGAGGGGAAAAAAATAAAACTGTTCTATCTAAAAAGCTTGGAAGGAAAACTCAAGTACTCAGGTACAAGAAAGTTTAATTACAGTAACAGTGTTTTTAAAAAATCAAATGTTGTGAAAATATATCCCAAAAATCAGACGTTCTGATAAAAAAAATTGTGAGCAAAAATTGTAAAAAAAATTGTAACCATATGTATGTCTTAAGGAAAGAAAATGATATTATTTATTGTCACTTTGGTTAAGTTTAATAAAAGCAGCTTTGGTGGAATATCTGATTATTGGTCTTTGATTAATAAATTCAGACCTAGTTCTCTTACTACTTGAGAAAACTATATCCCTCATAAAGAGCTAAAGTATTTCTAAGTAGGCAAGTTATAAGAAATAAAATGGTGTCAATTGAGCTAACGAGGAAAACTGAACTAAAAGGATAAAAACTGTTTTAAAGAGAAAAACTGATTAAAGGGGGATCTGATCGCCTCAATTTCCACAAATTGACACAAATTCCACAATTCCTCTATTCACTCTATTAATAGAGTTTTATCATATATATAAGAGATAGGAATTTAACAAAAAAATAGCCATTTTCACAAGAAAGTAATTAGTACCTCTCTATTAATGTTGCATTTTTTATGTGTGCCATATAGAATTGTATACCTACGGCAGTAAATCTGGAGATTATGAGGCAATATTATCTAAAATATAGATGGCTTTTTATACTCATAAAAAAAACCCAAGCTACTTCTATCTGGCTCCCCTTTGCTCTGAACAAAGAAAATGTCCACTGATAAGGCTAGGAACAGCAGTTTATTGGAACACATTTTTGGATTGGAAAGAAGTTAAGTCTCTTTCCAGGAGTTTATTCAATAGCTTCTGCCAAATTAAAAACAAAGACATTCTTTCAAATGTGTGTTCATAGTTGGCAAAGTATGAGAAGTAGTGGCTCAAAGCACCTCTGACATTTTAAATGTTCTATATAATTACTTCTTTTTAACTTGCAGCCTGTGGCTATAAACACATGCATACTTTTCAAAATTGAAAAGACCTACTAGGTCACCTCAAGTCCCTGACAGCAAATTATGCTGTTGAGAAGGTCCAATATACAGTTTCATTGACATTGGACAAGGTTTGGAGGGCTGAAAGCTCGGAACAGAAATTTAATTTCTTGATTTCTAGCCAGGAAGAAAACTTTTTGGCATAATCTTCAATCCAACCTTTTTTGCCAATAGAGAGAGAGAGAAAGCACAGGAATACTTAGGAGTTGAACTCAGTGAAAAAAATCAAGACTGCTTCCACATTTTTTTTCAGTGAGTATATATCTTGAGAAGTCTGCATCAAAGTTTCCAACAGTGGTCCAACACCTCATCAGTCATGAGTCTCTTTGTGACTAAGTCTAAGGCAGGGGTGGGTTCTACTCACCTTCGCTACCAGTTCTCTTCGTGCAGGCGCGTGCACGCGCGTGTGCAAAATTTGCGCGCGCTGGCTTCGCTCGCACGCGTGCGTAAACCGCGCTACCGCGCATGCGCAGAAAAATTTATTTTAAAAAATCGCCAAAAAAACGCTCTGCGCATGCGCAGAACGCTAATTTTGGCGATTTTTAAAGAAAAAGGTAAGTTGGGGCGCGCGGGTGGGCCAGGGTCCAGGATGCTGCGAACCGGTTCGGTGACGTCACAGCGTCACCGCTACCTATTCGCACGAACCAGACCGAACCAGGGGCAACCCACCACTGGTCTAAGGCCAGTTTACCTTGAATTCCTTTGGTTTTTATTTACCACCAAATTGTTTTGACTGTTAGTAGTTCAGATTCTTGTAGCGACCTTAAGCTTGCAATAAATCTTTCTACCCATTTGAATTGTTCATGCATCTTAAATTTCCTTTCACCAAGCATTTTAATTAGTGTAAACATAGCTTTTGTTTCAACTACTGAAACTTAATTTATGAATATAAACTTAATATATACACACATTTAGCTGAAAAGAACTGATCCTTAATATAGGATAACCTTATATTAGAGGGAAGAGAAAATTGAAAAAAAAAACCTATAAACAGAAAAAATCTCTGTGTAGCTTAGCTTTCTCACCTTGTTATCTCAATTTACCAATTCCAAGTCAATTCCAAGACTTAACTTCAAGAACCAGACAAATAAATCCTATATTAATTATGAATATTTTCTGTAAAATAAGATTTATAACATTTATAAAATAAATTGATCCCCAGATGTCAACCTTTCTCAATCCAATACGAACCAGCATTGCACACAAAAGCACACAAATAGACACAGACACATTTCCTTCCCTGTTTCTAACAGATACAGCATACAAAGAGAAATACAATAAAAACAGGAGAAGTGAAAGGAATAGCTGCCCAGGGAAGGGAATAAAAATAATGGAAACAAATAAAGGCAATTGGAAGAAATAACTGGCCTAGGAAAGAGGAAGTCTGTTTAGGGCTTACAAATAAGAATTAAAATCACTAGGCAAACAGTCTTTCCTTGGTTTCCAAAATAATTTTCAAAGGCAGGCATGCTTTTCAGAAGCAATGTCTGCTACCACATCAATTAATACCTACTAATTTATTTTAATGTTTTCAATTACTCTGAAGGATATTAAGATACTTGTAGGAAAAGAGCAGGCACAGGTAGAAGGTAGAGTAAAATATGTCATCAGTTTGGAGTCATTGTGTTGTCACAAGAGACCAAAGTTTAGTCCCCTGTGAATTCTACTGTCTCTTACTTACCAACAATTTAGCACTGACTTTTAATTGGCTACAATAAACTTTGAACCCTATGAATGCTCCTAGCTATTTGTGTCTGACAAGATTCATCCCATGTATATGTATTTATTTATAGAATAGAAACTGATGAAATAATGATCTGAATAATCTGATGAATTGTCTTCTAATACTCATTACTAACCATTACTTATAGTAATAATTTTAAATATGCAGAATTCTAACTAATATTGTAATAATATTAGGGGGAAAATATTTCAGTATTTTTTTAATAATTGTACTATTATTCTACATCTAGGTTTTTAAACATGTTGAAAGCATAATTTCCTCAGCATTTCAATCAGCAGAACAATGATTTCAGGACCCCAGACAATACCCTGATTTAATGTCTGGTAATAAGCTTTTATATTATTTATTTCAAGAGATCAATAATTGAAGAATCAAGACGAGTAAAAAGATGTAAAAAATAGATTTTTTTATATGTAGCAATTTTAAATTTTAATTAGACATATAATTATCTAAAATTGTTGTCTTTTAAATCTATTCAAGAGAAAATTAGAAATAGATGTTCAAAATTCAAATAATTATTTTGTATGTATATGCTATTCAAATAGGAATTTATGCAGCACATGTGTGAAAGGAACTTCATTTGAATTAAATTGTGTTTTAATTTTAAAAGATCTGCATTTTCCTAATTTACAGTAACTTAAGGTACCTGGCAGTCCACTTGGAATTCTAGAAAGTAGATTGGCTTATATGATCTTTTCATTTTACATTCTGATCATTAGATGATGCCAGAAAGCTAAAATTCATTGGTAGGGGTTTGGTACAAATGTGCATATAGATAGGATGAAAAAGAGAGGGAGAAAAAATGGACTGCTATAAAATATAAGTCTTTGTTAGTGAGCTGGCACAATATAATGCTTTCACTAATCTCATTTCTGGTCTCCTTTTCTCTTTGCCTTTAAAACTTATCTTCACTAATATAATATAGATATTACTCCCAGGGGCTTTCCCTTCCTATTTTTTACCTCTTAAATGCATTGTTTATAACATAGTTTTTTTCAAAAATAGATACACAAAGTAGAGTGAAAAAGCTAATAAAAAAAGAAAGCTAAGGTAACTTATCAAAATGAACAATGTTGGGAAGGAAATGTATAGGGGACAATCCTGTTTAAGGAGAAACATGGTGCATATGTTTTGCATGAGTACTAGTTATTGCCACTAGTTATGATGGAAGACATGGATATCATAAGTGGAAAAGATTTCAACTTAAATCTGATAGGAGTACCATCCACCAGGATAAAATGTGTTATTAAAGATGGGGTAGAAATATTTTGGGATCACTTTTTAATGAGAATCTACCTGATTTGCCCATTCATAACCAAAACATTGGCTGAAACCCATGTTTTTAGAGATGCGGTTCTCCAAATATTTGTGACATTTAGATTTTAGAAAAAGAAATTCAGACAAAAATGGTAAGGTAAAGGAGAGTGCAGACTTAAATATTCACAATATGCAAGAAAATGCTTGCGAAACACCAGTAGTGCAATATAGGCCTCGATTTAACTGCTTACTGAAAAAAAAAACCTTTAAATTCAGTCAGTCACAATAAATCTCCAAGTGCCATAAAAATAGCTGCATGAGATGTAAAACAGCCTTTTAAATTGGTCTGTCACAGAGTAAAGTTGTTAAAGGAACTCAAACATCCATCTCTGAGCCCCTGTAGCAGCAGGCCTCCATCATTATCATAATCCAGACTAAAAGAACAATTGTTCTGTTGCCTTTTCTATTCTACAAACAACATACGTTCTAGCTGCAACAAGGAACATGTCTTCTGCGGCAGCCTTAAATATTCATGACCACACTCCCACTTAGGTACAGCTGAGGCTAAACTATTTGTATTTTGCTAAGATATAATTATGTAAAACTTTAGACTTTTCTTGAGAGAAGCACTCTTTCACCAATCTGATTTCTGAGTTTCCACTATTCCTCATGTTGGGAGAAAAATCCATCTGGTTCAGTTCCAAGCTGGGAGAAAGACACTGGAAACATGGAGGCTGATTGGAAAGAAAGGTTTATTGATGAAGCAGAACCAGATATGATTCTGGACAACTGACAAAATGGAGTTGAGAGTGGGTGGGTTTTATACCTTCTTTGGGCTTTGTATTTGAGCTTCCTGTTCCTGTGCAAGATCATGTCCTTTAATATTCTATTGGCTGGTGTCAGATTCCTATGGGATCATGTAGGGGTCATAGCTGGCTCTATAGGCAAAAGAGGAAATGCAAATCCTAGGTGCCTATCTGAACTAATCTGGTCAACCTTTGGCTTACTGTTTATCTGGGCTCCCACGTTTCTGTGACTTTGACATTTGGACTGCAATGAAGGGGCTTGTGTTCTGAAAGGGTTTTGGGCAATTCCTTTTGTGGCTAATGGCTTTTGTCCTGTGTTGGATTTGGGTGAAGGGCTGTTTTCTAATCCTACAATTCTGCCGAGGAGTTTCAAAATATCCTGTCTTGAATGGATTACCAAATCTGCATTTCTAAAAGCTGGCCTCCTCAGTGAGACTGGGGCTGGTTTAAGCGCATGTTTCTCCATTTCTCCCTTTGGGGAAATATAATATCTTTCCTTTTCAATATTCCTCAAAATATTTCATTCTTCTAGGAGGGTGAGCTTCCCACACTCACTATTCTCAGGGCCTATGAATCTACTTCTTGGTAAGAGTTCTTTCTGTGTAGTTCTTGAATACTCAGAGAAACAAACAGGACCTCTAACTCTGGCTTCTTGGAATACTCCAGAATTAGCAAGTAAAAAGATTAAATTAGGAGAAATGGATACCAGGAAAATGTGCTACTAATGTCACTCAGTTTAAAAATAAAATTAAACACAAAATGGGATAGCATGAATTTAGTACTGGCAAAATTGGAAATCCAATTGAGATATTACCAGGTTTGCTATTTCAAATGGTTTGCCTGCTTTTAAATTTCATCAATATAAAAAAGCTTATATAGTCACAAGTACAAAAGCTTTTTCCTGGTTACATTGCTCTGCAACCAGTTTGTTCATATCCAGTGGCTTTCTGGTGATAAAACTTTCAACTTGCCTCTGAAAAAGCCAGCCACAGCCACTGGCAAAACATCAGAACATCTGTCACTGAACCTTGAAGCCCAACGTTGCCCAACAATTTTAGATAATATTCCCAAAGTAGCATTTCCTAGGTAAACAAATATCCCATATAAGGGGATGCTTTTGATTTATAAAATACAACAGTAATTATCACTGAGGAAATTTAGTTTAGTCCTTATGGGAACTAAGGGATAACACTAACAATTTGTCAAGCAACTGGCTTGCTACGGTCTGTCTTGAACTTAATTTTCCCTTTGCTGATTGCTAGATTCCTGAGGTAAGAAATAAAAGCATGCATTTTACCATGCAAAGATCAGTCATCAGTTACCTTGTCAAGCTCATATATATTTCTGATTCATTTTAGTGAAATACAGTAAGAAAACTTGTTATGTGACTGTGTCCCTGGTTTGATTCTCTACAACATACAATGTCCTACACTTAAAAAGAAAGATATGAGAACTTTCACATTCATCTAAATTTGAACACTGAAATCATACAAAATTAAGTTGGCCTTGGTTTCATTACACATTCAGACCAAGTCTGTAAAAAGGTTTTCTCTGATTCATGAATCTTTCAAGCAAACCTGTTCTGATCTTTGCTTTTGCATTATAGTCATGCAAAATTCATTATTTTCTAAAGATTCTTGACACAAAAGTAGGTAACAGTAGATAATTTTACACATTTTGGATTTCAGAATTGTAGGTAAGGGTAATAACTGAAATTCAAAGCAGAACCCACAAGGCTTTGACTTAAAATATTCCCCTACCTCAATATAGATTGGTATATTTAAAACTTTGGTAAATTGAAATTATATGAATGTCTAACGATTTCTATAGTCTCTCTGTAACTGCTTAGTAATATACACCAAGGTCAATAACACCAGTCTTAGAGGAGTCAAGCAAGATGAAATATCTATATGAGAGACTAGCTAGAACACATACACATCAATGTCTATAGAAAGAAAATAAGATAAATGTAACATGTGTTTCTTGAGTATGGATTTTTAATTTAAATATGCCTGCAGTTAAATAAAGGCAATTATGGAATCTAACACTTCAAATTATCTGTAAAAAAGATTAAATAGAGGTATGTTTAGTAGATCCATCAACAAGAATCAAGCAGAAAAGAGTGACTAAAAAGAACAAACCTAGATTTGAACAAGAGGGAGCAAAAGAAAACTCTGACAAGTTGCTTAATCTGGTTATTTGTTGTCTGTATTAAACCAAAACCTTGCCAATAAATTCCTTTATTGCCTTCATGATTTAATGGCTTAATAGCCTAATTTAGGAATGAAATGGAGTTTTTTTATCTTTGTTCTCACTTTTGTTAAACTAATGGACATGGGGAAAGCTGATGATCTAGTCTGCTTTTCACTTGTTTTCTTCTTCTGTTCAATTATGTCCAGTTCTCTGAGATTGCCCAGGCAAGTCCCTGCAGTTTACTTGGCAAGGTTTTCCAGAAGTGGTTTGCCATTCCTTCCTTCCTAGGCAGGGGTGAAATCCAGCAGGTTCTGACAGATTCTGGAGAACCAGTAGCGGAAATTTTGAGCAGTTTGGAGAACTGGCAAATACCACCTCTGGCTGGCCCCAGAGTGG
>JANHFM010003557.1:108053-118942 GCA_032468115.1 Grayia smithii
GAATTCTATTCTATTCTATTCTATTCTATTCTATTCTATTCTATTCTATTCTATTCTATTCTATTCTATTCTGGCAGAGAACCGGTTGTTTAAAAACACTGAGAACCACATGTCTTCCTCCCTCCATCCCTCCCCTCTCTCCCTCCCTCTGTATTTCTCTGTCTCTGCCCCAGCTGCTTCTCCATCCCCCACCATCGCCCTTACCTTCTCAGACCAGGTGAGGAGTGATTGGGAGGGGAGGGAGAGGGGCGGGGTCAGCCAGTGGTGGGATCACCTAACAGGGAGCCACAGCAGAGGGCCCAAAGAGCCACATGCAGCTCCGGAGCCACAAGTTGCTGACACCAGTTCTAGGCTATGGTAGCCCACCTTTTGTCTGCAAAAAAATAATTTCAGGATTCAAACCAAACAATTGTCATATTGAGACATTACTCCTAAATAGGGCAAATGGTTATAAGGAATGGGGATAGAACCACAAGGCTGCTAATCCATTTTGCATCCTTTTGATCTTGCTACATTTAATGGGAGATCTGTAATAGGCTTATTAACAGACTAATGTAAAAGGAATACAAGACTCAGCCAAAGTTCACAATTCTTCCAATCTAAGTTCTAAAGGGAACTTTCTTTCATTTGTTCTGATATCATTATCAAAAGAATGTGATTGGAAACCTGATGAAACATGGAGTCCAGCTGCAATGGAGACTTCTCCTTGTGTCCAAATGAGTTGCCCTTTAACACACAAATAACTCTTAATCAACGTTCTTGGTCGCTAGGAAACCAAAGATAGTGAATGAGAGTTATATTTTCACCTACTCTTTCCTTTAGTCTCTATAAATACATTTTAACTAAGGACCAAATGTGGCTGTTCCCTAAACCTCTGCATCTTTGGAATAAAAAGTGACAACTGAGGTGGTGTTCAATTAATAAATGTAATATTAAAATTGGATTAACAGCCCTCAGGGAAAAATCACAGATGAACTTCTTTCCTAGTTTATATCATATTCATCAAATTCAAGTTAGTTTCTCACTCCTGCGGGTTTTTGAGCTAGTTTCACTCTGTCATGTTTCTTTGGCATTTAAATGAATGTACTAGTGTTTCAGATCCCAAAACCAAAAGTACAAGGATTCAGGCCCTGGGCACAGCACACTCTAAAAACCAGGAAAATACCATGGTTTCCAAGAATCCATCTCAGTCAGCAGTTTGAGATTTGCCTTCAAACAGATGCAACCATTCATTGCATCTACTAATTATTTAATACTCCATTGTCAGGACTGTAAAAATATGCCTGTCCACGAGATAGCAAAAGTAGTGCTCTGTATTTCTGCTGCTGCCCTCTCATAATCATGCACAGTTTTGCAGCCTAGATATGGTAAAACTAGCTTAAGTTTGAATGTAGCATAGAAAGCAACAATCATATAAACAGCAACAGGTAACCAGACTCTTTTGATAGTGCCTCACTTTTCCTTCATTCATCAAGCTTTCCTTCAATCATCCTGATGCGATGAGAGGTGGATATGAAAAAGAAATGTCTACTCCATTCTCTCCTTTCTTACTCAAACGTGGACCAGTCTTTACTGCTTGTTATCCATCCATTAACTTGATTTTATTTATTTATTTATTTAAATGTATATAAGATAACAAGTAAAAGTATAAGCATAATTAGAATACATGAAAAGAGTAGGAGTAAAAAGGAATATTAGGACAGGGACGGTAAGCAGGTTGGTGCTCTTTCGCACGCCCCTTACAGACCTCTTAGGAATGGAGTGGGGTCTACAATAGACAGTCTAAGGTTAAAGTTTTGGGGATTTGGGGAAGAAACCACAGAGTCAGGTAGTGTATACCAGGCGTTGACCACTCTGTTACTGAAGTCGTATTTTCTGCAATCGAGATTGGAGCGGTTTACTTTGAGTTTGTATCTATTATTTGCTCCTGTAATCTTGCAGTTGAAACTGAAGTAGTCATTGACAGGTAGGACATTGTGGCAGATAATTTTATGTGCTATGCTTAAGTCAGACTGGAGTCAGCATAGTTCTAAGTTTTCTAAACCCAGAATTTGGAGTCTGGTGGTATAAGGTATTTTATTGCGGGTAGAGGAATGGAGGACTCTTCTCGTAAAATATCTTTGGACTCTCTCAATTGTATTTATGTCTGATATGCAGTGCAGGTTCCAGACAGATGAGCTGTATTTGAGAATTGGTCTAGCAAATGTTTTGTATGCTCTAGTTAGTAGTACAACATTACCAAAGAAGAAGCTATGCAAGATTAGGTTAACAACTCTTAGTGCCTTTTTGGCAATGTGGTTACAGTGGGCTTTGGCTTTGGCACTTAGATCTTTAGATCTTTAGAAATGAGTACTCCAAGGTCTTTGACAGAGTAGGGTCATCTACAAGATAATAGTAGCAGTACAATGGTACTGTTCTGCTTGTGTGTTCTAATAATTCTCATTAGGATCCATATAAATTAGATTAAAATAAAAAAATAAAAATATTGATATTGATATTGAAAGTCATTTACATCAAAGTTTATTTGTCCTACCTTCCATGAATTTGGCTAAACCATTTTCAATGTTGTACAACTGGCAGGCATTTGACAGTAGCAAGCACAATTGTTTTAACTATGCCTACCATAGACAAGCATTTACCTTGGTCTAAAATACTGCAATATTTTTCAGTAGAAGCCATTAACTCCACTGCCTTTTTCTATAGTTTCTCTAGCTCTGTATCATAAATGAAACATCTAAGAATGAATATGAATTCATATTTCAGGACTGTGTGTCAGGGGTGGGTTCTTTACTACCGGTTATAAAGGTGCATGCTTTTGTGCGTGATCAGAGCATGCAGAGCATGCATTCAGCTCATTCAGTGCGTGCGCAAAGTGCGCGCGTGCCAAACAGGCACTCCTGCGCATGCACAGAACCTTTTTTGCGAAAAAACCTCAAAAAAAGCCATCTGCGCATGTGCGCGAGTGCGCTCCGTGCGAAGAATGGTAAGTATGGGTGCACGGGTGGGCCCAACTCCCGGTCACGTAGAACCGATTCGATGATGTCACAGCATCACCGCTACCGGATCACGCAAACCGGCCCGAACCGGGAGCAGCCCACCACTGCTGTGTGTGTGTACGCGCATAAAATCAATTGTCCATCTCCTTTACTTTAAGAAAGCAGTTAGGTTTGTTTTATTTGTTTTTCTGGTTTAATTAATGAATATTTCTAAATGAAGATAAATAGCAAACTATTTCCTTGGTGGACTACTTCTACCAGAACTTTGGCAATGCAAATCAAAAGAAAACCCAACACAAAAGAAATTCAAACTACATTTTTAATAAGTGATATTAAGGTAAGATTTATTTTCTTCTGTTAAAAGAACACTTTGAAACTATCCTGCTTCATAAAGTGAAGCAGAGATTCCAACAAAAGAAAGCATAAGTTGAAAAGGGAAAAATGATTCATTTTAACAGAAAGAGGAAATAATATGCTTGGTGTAAATAATTTACTGCATCTTCATTCTATAGGGAGTTGAAAGAAGCATGCAACCATCATTAAGATTCAATACATTATTCAGCCTTTTCACTTTCTGTTTTATCATTCTATTCATGTGGCTTTCAAAGATGCAGGCCCATATTCTTGGGCTAAATTGTAAAGATGTTAAATGTCTTGTCCCTATGCAACCAGAACAGTAAAACATAATGAATCTTTGGATTGCTGTTTTTACAGCTTTCTTTCCTCACTCTTTTTAATGGCAAACCATAAAGCTTGCCAGAGCATTTGGGCTACAAACATTATAATTATGGTGTGTGTGCGTGCACGCACATGTCTTTGAGTCAGTGTCAATTCCTGGCAAATATCTAGAAAAGTCATCGTAGTTTTCTTGGCAAGATTTCATAACTGGTTTTCCATTGCTTTCTTGCTAAGGTAGAAAAAGGGTGACTGGCAAAGGTCATCTACCTGGCTTCGTGCCTAAGGTAGGATTAGAACTCCAGATCTCCTGGTTGTTAGCCTAGTACCGTGATGGTGAACCTATGGCATGCGTGCCACAGGGGCCACGTATAGCCATATCGGATGGCACATGGGCTCAGCTCAGGCGCGCATGAGCATGCCAGCCAGCTGATTTTGGGCCTTCTGGGTCCACCAGAAGCAAAGAAACAGACTGTTTCCTGCCTCTAGAGGGCCTGGGGAGGGGGGGAAAGCCCATTTTTTGCTCTTTCCCAGCCTCCAAAGTCTCTCTAGGAGCTTGGAGAAGGCAAAAAACGGTGTTCCCCACCACTCTGGAGGCAAGAAATAACCTGTTTTGACAACTTCTGGTCCCATCGGAAGTTGTGAAACGGGTCATTTCCTGCCTGCAGAGGCCACCGGATGGGTGGGAAAGGCCATTTTTTTCTCTCCCCAAGCTGCTAGAGCTTGGGGAGAGAGAAAAACCTTTTTGCCATCACTTACCAGGAGTGGGGGATATGTGTCTTCCCCACTGCCCCTCCCCAAAAAGGTTCACCATCACTGACCTAGTACCTTAAATACTACATTAAGCTGGCTCTTGTTACAATTATTAGTAATATCTAAATTTTGGGGATAAGTTTATAGTTCAAGGGAATTGCTATAAATAGAATTGCTGTGGATAAAACCTGATTAGATTCAAACTAACCAAGAATACCTTTGGTGAAAGTAAATTATGCATTTTATTTCATACTTTTAAGCTTTTCCAAAGAAGCTTAACTTCATGATGTTACCTAGTTCAGTAATAAAATATTTATAAGCAAATAACCAAGTTCAGAAGCACCCGGGAATTGGGACTCCACAGTTATGTGCTACATATACGCTCTATTATTGGACATCTCTTAATTATACACATGATGGATAGATAGATAGACAATCTGAAAGTTTAACAACTGAATAATGAACTAAAATTAGTTATGTATCTAAAATTAGTTATGCCCATACTATTTGGCAGGATGTACATACTGCACCAAGTTTTGCTTAATTTTGCCTTAGCCTGATTGTGAGCCTCATCATTGTGGTTTATAAACTACAGTTTATGGCATTAGGCATGTGAATTAAGTCATTCCAATCATTTCAACAAACTTCAGTTAAATAAGCAAACTTGATGTGACTCCCCAACCATTAAAATTAGTAGGATATCAACTGCACTGTTTTCGTCATGGTGAACAGAACAAATTTTTATTTTGCAAAAACCAAATAAATGGTACAAGAAAAGACAAAATATGCAGCTAGCTGTCAGTGTAATATTTTAATGCTAAATAATAACAACAACAACAACAACAAACACCACATGGCATTCTTATCTGGAATGAAATCATTTTGTGATTATTTATTGCTCCCACTCAGGCTATTTATTTTGAAAAATTCAGGCACACATCCTGTCCATATGGTACTTTGCCCAATAGGTAACAATTTGGAATGAAGAGGGATTTTTTTTCCTGAAACATATCATGGTCTCAAGTCTCTATACACTAACTACAGAGTAAATAACAATTACAAGGACAGCTGTTTTCTATTTAACAGAATATACAATATAATTATAAAGAGTAGAATTCTATTTATCTCTATATAAAAGTACTAATTAGTCAATGGTACAATAGCTGAGAGCAAAAGACAATCATGGTCATCAGACTGGAATATTATAAAGAGAAGATCAGCATGCTCTGTGTTCAAGATCTCATTCCTAATGAAATGATCACCATTGGGATGGTCTCCAAGGGTGAGACATCAATTTATTTAGATTTTGGCTTTCCCAATTGCATTAAGAATGTGCAATTTGAACATTTACACTTAGCAAAGTAGACTTAAAACTGTGCTCATAATATGTGCATACACTGCTTGTTATTTAGTTTAAAATATTATCTATTTAGTTAAGGATGGGTGGAGAACTCAGTAAATAACTTTAAGAAGACGATAAGCAAAAGAATGGTCCCAAATACCAGAGAACATTATTGGTATGGATTGTTAGTTATGGTTGTAAAAAAAACCTCACCCCCAAATAATAAACTATTGGAGAAGATCTAAACTATCATTTTATAGATTCTACTTATAAGCAGGTAACAGCAAGTCACTGGCCTTTAAAAGCAAGAGCCACAGGTTTAATAAATAGATTTTATTCAGAATGTTGGTCAAACAGAAGAGGAAGGAGATAAAGAGACATAGCAACATATATCCTTGAATTCAGCCTCCCTACAGGCATGAAACCTACACCCGAGTAAGCCGTCACAGGTAGTCATAGATTGGCACAATAAAAAAGCTTAAGATTGCACTAAGACCTTTGGGATATCCTGCAAATGTAAACGTGTAATATCATATTTATATAAGAAAGGGGAAGGAGGGAATTAATTTCATGTTAATTCCACCTGAGTTCTTAGTTATTCTAACTCTCTATGTAGTTGAATATTTCCTAGGTAGAATGACACAAAGGAATTTGAACTTATTACATACTTGCTCAGGTCACTAGAAAAATGTTATGATTATGCATCTCCACGTAATTGAAAAGACAGATATATGAAGGATATTGAGTTTTCTGAGATCATCAGATTTATATTTTTCAATAAGTTCAGCACATTACTTTTGAGTGGCTGTCTGACAATTTCTATTGCCAATGCACAATATAACAGTAATTATTCCTAAATCAATGGCACAGAGGGGTTCATTTTAAATCACATTCTTCTCATTGGATTAAAGTAGTTATCTGTTGTACAGCCAGACAGCAATTACTCAACCTTAATTATTTCTAGAGGTGACAAGAAGCGATAAAACATGCTACTGTAGCAATAATTTTCAGAATCTTTTCCTAAGCAATGAAGGTTATCGGAATTTCAGTACAATTGTTCAGATATTTTATCTCCTTTGTTTTTGTACTTTATATATTTATATTCTTTCATTTTTTAAAAAAAAGTGTATACCATTTTAACTGCATTGTGTAAAGCAACATAACAGCTTTCTAAACAAAGAAAATTATGAAATGCAAATCATTTAAGACCATTCTTAATATTACAGAAATATTACAATTTATTGTCTGATTTCACTACCTCATCATGTAAACAGAAGCAAAAAACCCCACCTTGAATATTTCCAAATTAACTGCTACAGAGCACAATAAATAACTTTTCATAAAAGAAAACTCTTAACTGATGCAACAGAGAAGTTATTTTGGATGGCCCTAAAAAACAGCAACAAATGGGGTGGGGGGAATGGAAAATAAATATATAGTAAATTTCACATGTACCCAGAGTTACAAAAGTTCAGCAATCAGTCAAAATGTAGAGTTTATCTATTGTATTATTGTGGTTTGTTGCACAGTCTACCAGATGTTTCATTTGGTATTTTCATTCATCTATTGAGTCCTTTCCTAAGACCTCTATAGGCAGATATTGATGATTTATGCTGTTAAAGCTATAATTGCAGAATGTAAGCTGCATTTTGCAATTGACTAATGGTGATTTTGTCAATGCCAATAGTCTTCAGGTGGTGCTTAGATTGCTCCCAAGGTGCCTATTACTATTGGTGCTACCTTTTCTTTCTTTCTTTCTTTCTTTCTTTCTTTCTTTCTTTCTTTCTTTCATTTTATTTGCAAATCTTTGTATTTTGTTATATTCTGCAATTCTTTCTCTTCTCTTCTTCTGTCTCCAAGTATTGCCACATTCACTATCCTAACTTTTTGTCTTTCTTATTGACAATTGTTCAATCTGGTCTGCTATGCAGCTGCTGCCTGTCTGTTTGAATTCTAAAATTCCAGAGCAGTTTAGCTTCTTTATTTTCTATTACTTTATCTGTTTTGTAGTCCCACCAGTTCCTGCCTGCAGGCAAATGGTATTTGTTGTAGACCTTCCAATGCATCATAGTTGCTACTTTATCATGCTGTTCTTTGTAGTCTGCTTGTGTGATTTTTTCTTGCAGTAGCTCCCAGGTTTCTTCAGCTTCTTTGAAGAGGTGTCATTTGCTGCCTGTTACTCACTTCTCAATTCTGGCTTTGTATGCATTTGTTTTTAAGACTTGCTCTTGTCCAGCCAGAGTTAACCACTCTGTCTCTTTTTTCAACATTCCTGCTCTTAGCCATTTCCAGGTCTTTCCAGGCATTCTCTATTTTGCATGCTTTTTAAAAGGACTAGCCATGCGATACATTGTCTTGACATGTTTCTTTTCTGTTCTTTGTTTGATTTTTCTTGTAAGTTAGTGGTCTCTTCAGTACTCAGTAAACATTCCTGGTATACTGGCTTCAGTGAATCTACTTCAGCCAAATAGGCTGTAAAAATGCTTTTAAAAGTAAAAAAAAAAAGGCTCTGACAATCACAGCTGTGCATCGTGATCGTCAGAGCCTTATTTTTACCTTTAAAAAGCATTCTTTTTACAACCTATTTGGCCAAATAGGCTATAAAAAATGTTTTGAAAAGTAAAAAAAAGGCTCTGACAATCACAGCTGTGCCTCATGATCATCAGAGCCTTTTTTTTACCTTTTGAAAGCAGTAATAACAGCCAGGCGGTGGGTGGAGCCTCATGCCACCATCGCTACCAGTTCTCCAAACCACCTGCCACAATTGCTACCAGATTGCCTAAACCAGTCCAAACCAGGAGCATTATGCTTTATTATTATTAATAATAATATAATTTTATTATTATATTTAATAATTTATAATTATTATATACATAATGCTGTACACTATCAGGACTTTGTCAGAGTTAAGGAAGTATAAACATAAATAAATGAGATACAACTGAAAGCAAAACACAGCAGCACAGTTGCTAATCAATCCAATGTACCAAGTTCATAGGAAGTCTTCAGTAAAAGATCTGCAGTGAATGCCCAGTCTTTCCCAAGGCCAGTTGGTTAAAAGCCTGACTATATGAAAAACTCTTGTTTCCATTACAAACCTCTCCAAACAAGCAGATTTACAGGAAAAGTAGAGGCTTAAAAAAGGCACATGGGATCTTCTCCTAAAATTGCTCCCAGGCTTTTGACTCCATTCACTGAGAAGTTGCATTTAGTTCAAATCCTTCTGACTTTGAAGAGTAGCCTGTTTTACCAGGCTGTTTTTAAAAAAAAGGAATCCCTGCGGATTTGACTCCGTTAGTTGTTACCAATTATAGGAAGAGGGGCTTATCATCATTTCAAAACCATTGAGCCAATGCCAATGGCTCTGAAGACATTTCTGCAGTTATGTGGCCAGCATGACGTTGGGGAGTGCCATTACCTTCCCACCAAAGTGGTACTTTTTATCTACTCATATTTGCATGCTTTCAAACTACTAGGTTTGCAGGAGCTGGGTAAGGACTGGAGCTCACTCAGTGGTTAAGCCCAGGATCTTAACCACTGAGCTAGCACACCATTCCACCTGGCTGTTAATCCCTAATTAATTAAATATTAATAGTAGCATGAAATTTCTCTATTAATTTAATTGTCTGCATTTGGATCATCGTTAGCCACTTTCAATACTTGCTCGAACTGAAAGACTAACATAAAAGAATACATTAGAGCAAATAGATGTGCCTAGTTGATTTTGAAAAGGCCACTGCTGGTTAGAATTTGGATGGGAGCCATCAGAAAATCTAGGGCTGAGACTGGGAAATAAGAGTGAAAAAAATCTGGAAGAGGGCAATGGCAAAACCTTTCCATACTGTTGTCAAGAAAATAATACGGGTTTTTATGCATAGATACCAGAAATTAAGATAAAGTGAGTTTAATTTTAAAGAGAATAAAAGAATAACTATTGGGGATAAGTTGCTTGGAGAATTATATCTGTTTATTTTACAGTACTTAAAACTCATCAGAGTTGAGAAAGAAATAGAGATGTGTAGTGGCGAAAGCACCAAGCTAGAAACTTAGAGACTGGCAATTCTAGCCCTGTTTTGGGCACAAAGCCAGTGACTTTCTCTCAGTCCTAAGAAGGCAATAATGGGAAATCCAGGGGTGCTATTCAGCAGCTTCTGACAGATTCTGGAGAACCGGTAGCGGAAATTTTGAGAACCAGCAAATATAAACTCTGGCTGGCCCCAGAGTGGAGTGGGAATGGAGATTTTGCAATATCCTTCCCCTGCCATGCCCACCAAGCCAAATCACACCACGCCCACCAAGCCATGCCTGCAGAACCGGTAGTAAAAAAAATTGAATTCCACCACTGGGCAAACCACTTCTGGGACACTACAAATAAAACTTAAGGGATTTGTCCATGCAATACTGACTTGAAGGTGCATGCACGCACACAGGCACACACATACACACACAAATAGCCCAAAAAATTCTGGGCAGCAAGCAATATCAAAGCAAAGACCAAACATAACTCAAGATCTAAACGTAACTCAATATCAATATGCAACCGCAAATTTAAAACCCAGGACTGATACCCACACTTTGTCAACCAGGACATAAGTAATGCCAGTTTAATGTTACTAGAATCTCAGTAAGGCAAGGGCTAGATGTGACATCTGGTAAGAAAGCATTTCACAAAGTGTTGGCTGTTATGGAGGAACTAGTCGTTTTGCCCATGCCCCATATACCTCCAAAAGACTTTCATCAGTCCTTCTCTAAATGACTGTGTTTTAAGAACTATACTAAGTCTGTCATCTGCACCTCTGTAACTGTCTGGTTTGGTTCTGCAACCCAACAAGACAGGCACAAACTTCAGAGGATAATTAGAACTGCAGAAAAAACAATTGCTACCAACCTGCCTTCCATTGATGACCTGTTTACTGCACGAGTCAAAAGGAGGGCTGTGAAAATATTTACAGACCCCTCACATCCTGGACATAAACTGTTTCAACTCCTACCCTCAAAACGAAGCTATAGGGCACTACACACCAAGACAACTAGACACCAAAACAGTTTTTTCCCAAATGCCATCACTCTGCTAAACAAATAATTCCCTCAACACTGTCAAACTATTTACTAAGTCTGCATTA
>JANHFM010003558.1:22327-38522 GCA_032468115.1 Grayia smithii
TATCTATCTATCTATCTATCTATCTATCTATCCATCCATCCATCCATCCATCCATCCATCCATCCATCCATCCATCTTTATCTATCTTCTGTATCTATCTCTATCTATCTATCTCTCATCTCTCTATACCTACATGTATCTATCTTGTATGCCACTCATCTCACCAGAAACAATTCTAGGCAGTTTATAGATATTGAATTAAAATGTACCATTTCCCCTAAAATAATACATCCCCTGATAATAAGCCCAATTGGGCTTTTGAGCGCATGCACTAAAATAAGTCCCCCCTGAAAATGTTTAAATGCATGCACAGCTGGTCCCCTCCATTTCCTCTGGCCTCCTCCATGAACCCCAAAATAATAAAACCTCCCTGAAAATAAGGCCAAGCGCTTATTTCGGGGTTCAAAAAAATATAAGGATCTTATTTTCGGGGAAACACAGTAGTATAAATCATTAAAACAATAAATAAGAGGGAGGGAGCAAAGTGCACAAATGGCAATAACTGCTATTACAAGGAATGGTCATAAGTCCCCCCATCTGGTGCTGTTATAATTTTGAGCAGGTGTTGAACTCATGGTCACTGAATGAGGACTTACTATATAAGGCATGCTATGCTGGTAACACAATAGATGAAACCACAAAGGATCTGCAAGCTCCAGTAATAAAAGTTAAGGAACAAAAGAAAATGGGACAGAAGGCCAAAGTAACGGACTTAAAACTGGCAGTGAAGATACTGAAATAGCGGAGATCTTCTGCCTTCTAGGATCAGCCAACCACTATAAAGGAACAGGCGGCCAAAAGATGCCCCACAGTTCAGGTCTTGTTAGAGCAGCCGTCAAAGCCTTGGAGAAGAGAGTTCAATGCTGTTGTGTGTCTATCCTTACAAAGATCAGCAGTGGCGGAAGCGGCAGTCTGGGTCTGGTTCAGGAAAAGGGGCCGAGTGACAGGTGCCCATGCCATTCCTTTGAGCAGTTGGCCAAGCCTCTGGTGCCCAGACAGGAATGCAAAACCTTTTCTCCTTGAGGCCATCGGTGCACCAAGCCTTGGAGAAGCAGCTGCAGTTCAGTGCTGGGCTTACAGCTGACACTTCACGTTTGCCACAGGTCAGGCTGCCCCTTCCCGAGTGGGGAGTTTCAGCCAGGAGGGTCTGAGGCCCTGGATTTCAACCTATTTCAAGAGCAACCTTAGTGCCGGGATGGGCAGCTGTGGCTGGCTCAGGAATTCCCGGAGTTGGAAGTCCAGAGGTTGCAAAGGGGCCAGAGTTGCCCAGCCCTGCCTTAGTGTCTCCGTGAGGACCAGGCCAGGCATGCTGTGTGGTCGCCTCTGACATTCTCTTGCGACCACGTATACATCAAGAATCACTGCAGACTGGGAGACTCTCCGCCAACTGTCACCCCACTCCACCCACGACAAAACTTGCTTTTGAAATTCAGTGGCAAACTGTTGAACAAAACATGGTGCAATTTCCTGCCCATCTTGGTGGGAAACCAAAACCAAAGTGCCAAAACTGCCACAGAAGCAATTAGAGAAGTTGAACAGGTTCAAATGGCTTCCAGCTGAAGATGCTTGAGGGGCCTTTAAAGGCCTACACGGCTTAGTATCTACAGTAGTAGTAGTCGTCTCTACCCTGCATGCCCACCGTCCCTGTCCTACTGTTTCCATTTATTCATACTCATTTCTTATGTTTATACTTATGCCTGTTTATGTTGTTTATACTTATTTATTTTCTTGACAAATAAATAAATAAACAATTTTATGAGAGTAACAAGAGTTGGAAAGGACCTTGGAGGTCTTCTAGTCTGACCCCTTGCTCAACTAGGAGACAAGCGGGTGTCCAAACTCTTCTTACAAACTTTTAGATGCCTGGGCTGGGAATTCAGAGAGTTGAGGTCCACACAAAACTGCACCAGTCCAGAGGACCACCTGCTCCCCGTGATTTTTAGGTGCCCAGAAGGCAGGGCAGGGCAGGGCAGGGCAGTCCAAGCCTCTGCTCTTAGGAATGGCCGCCGTCAGAGGCCCCAGAGTTGAGCCTGCTTAGTCACAGCCCAACTCTTTGGCACAACTGAACTTCCAAGCTCAGGCGAACTCCCCCACCCTGTGGAGCTTCCAGAAAGTAGTTCAAATCTGGCTTTTAAAGTTAGTTCTGAAAGGGAAAAGTGAGCAGCAGGACCTGTTTTGGAGGGTAAATGCTAATGAATTTTTTTTTTTAAAAAAATAAAGGCTGAATGCTGATGTCCGAGTGTTCCTTGGATGCTGGAGCTTTATGATTATTTTGTTCTATCGATTTGTTTTCTTGTGAACACCTGATCCCAAGAAAGGCCTCCACCCTCCCAGATTCCCCCAAATGTCAGTTCTTCTTCCTCAGGTCAGTTTTCCTGCCCCTGTAATGACTCATTCCTACCCCACACCCTCAGGGCTAGGAAGAGACCAGCTGCCTTCTAGCTGAGCGCCCCCCCCACACACACACACTGCATTGCCCTCACTTGCTTCCCAGGTTCACCGGGATCCCTTCCCTTCTTCCCAGAGGGCCTCTTGTTTACTCTGGTTTGTGCCATGGGGGGTGGAGTGGGGGGGGAGATGTTGAGGAGGAGGGAGCTGAGGGTTCACTCCTGTTCCGGCTTTGCACAACACGGGTGTCAGCAATCACGGCAGTTGCAGAGTTTTGCAATCCATCCCTGGAGGAGCTGCTCCAGGGTCCCCCAGATGTATATGGCAACTGGGGGGGGGGGGTCACTTCTTCAGGAATCAACTGGAACAACCATAGCACATCATCCAAGTTCCAGTTCCAGACTGGGCCAACAAGGGCTGTGGCCAGAGGGCTTCTTCCCCTGCAGGTCCCCATCCAGCCCCTCCCCCACCTCTTCTGGGTTTGGGGTTCTGCTTTCCATCTGCACAGATTCGACTTGCTCTTTTCCTTTCTCCCTCCCCACGACTTCCTATCTGCAGATAGATTGCGACACCCCAGTCTCCCTTCTCTTCAGTTAGAACAAGTCTTCCCTCCCTCCTCTTAATGTTTGGAATGGAACCACTGGAAAGAGAAAGGAAGGAGGCCGGCCGGCGGTTCTGTATTCTACGCCCACCTGTAAGAGTGCAGGATGGGAAACCTTCCTCTCAAAGGCAAGTTCTCAGGATCAAACCTCCGGAGTTGTCTCTGAGGCCTTTCCACCTTTCCTACCCAGGAAAGAGCTGCTACTTTACTGCCAACAAATGACTTTTATCTGATTTTTATTGAGAATTATATGATCTTGTGATTTTCTCTAAGGTGTTTTATTGGACAGCCACTTGTCTAAACAGGTAGTGTTTCCTGCTTGAGAAGTAGGCTGGCCCTCCAAAGTCCCAAGCCTGATATTGTTATTTGTTACTCACGTGAGTCAAAAGCGGAGGGGGGGATGACTGTGCAATTGAAACCCCCCAATTAATTATTCTGCAATACCTACCAAAAGAGGGCAGAGTTTTAGTTGTGTAGTTACAACTCCCTTTTGACCTCTCTGCAGGCAACCCTTGCTCAGGGAAGCCGATCCCGAGGAGGAATCAATGCAACCCAGTTTGAAAGCAGCAGCAGATGCTCTTTCTAGGTCGAGGCCCACCTGAAGTCCCACCTGAGCTTCAGGGGCACCTCAAAGGACCCTCTCCTCTCCAAGGGACTTAGAGGCCTTAGGATCAGCCCCTCCCAAGCAGCTTCTGAGAGAGCTTTCAGCCCCAAGTGATCAGGTCCTTTCAGCTCTCCCCAGGTGTCTTTAGCCCCCTCAAACTGGGACAGAGCTTAAGGACTGGGAGGGGCTGGGCCTAATCTTTGCCTCAAGCTACTTAGCAGGATGGGCTGGGCAACTGGGGAAGCATCATGGTCCACCAGAAGGTCTCTGCAGATCAACCGAGGATGGAGGGAACTAACTGGCATGCCCTCCCCTCTATGTAGGCAGATAACAGCCCCAAACCAAGAATGGACAGTTGATGTCGGGGAGATGAGTTCTGCTGATGGCTTTTGTGTAGTTCAAGGACCTTCCAGGCCAAAATTCAGCCTCTGTCCTACAGGCAGACTCTCCAGCTCCATTCTGCCTGTCTCAAGATCACAGGGAGGGCTGTGATCCTGGTAATGAAGAAAAAGGCATCAGCACCCACAGTATCAAAATTTAAAAATCTTGCCTTCATTTAGGGAAAAGAGCATTGTACGAGTTTAGAGGGATGCCATGGACAGTTTGCCGCTGGAGGATGAGAACCTTGCATTTTGCAGACTGGGGTTCATGAAAAATGGCACAAAAGCTGCTCCTCTCGGTCCATTCTGTGCGAAGACGATGAGATCCGGTCCATCTGTGCCCTCAGCTCTCTCCCCTGAGTCTCAGGCACAGGGCCGGGCCTAGGATTCACTGGCCTCCCTCCATCCGTCCATCCGCCTTCACTGCAGGAGAGTTTGAGTTGCTGCTGCAGCCCTTTTCAGGCAGGGAGGCCAAGGCTGAGCACTGGGACTTCTTTAGGAAGGAGAGGTGGGACCGGGATCTCAGGTGAGCTGCCAATGAGAGAGTCATTCAGAATATCGCTCCAGAAATGACAAGCCACCTTGTTTCTCTAAATAAAACAACTCTTTTAGCGTATGAGGAAGGGCATAATTCTGCATAACACAAGTCATACTCAAATTGCTACAGTTCATTTAGTGACTGAAGTTAAAACGGAACTGAAAAAAGTGACTTATGACTGTTTTTCGCTCTTATGACTAACGCAGCATTCCCCTGGTCACATGAACAAAATTCAGATACTTGGAAACTGACTCATATTTATGACGGTTGCAGTGCCCTGGGTCACGTGACCACCTTTTGCGACCTTCTGACACACAAACTCAATGGGGAAAGTGGATTCACTTAACAATCATGTTAACAACTGCCGTGATTCACTTCATGTCATGGCTGGCTCACTATGCAAACCCTGCTGGCAACCAGACATCAGCAATAGGAATCGGGGGGAGGGAAGGCATTGGAAAGCAAATCTGCCGTCTTGAAGCCTGAGACAGATCCAGCACCCCAAAGTCCGAGGTAGAGAGGCCGTTCCCAAAGCAACATGAGTGTAACTGATTGGCTAGACAAATGGACCGTGGGAGAACCAGGAGAAAGGCAAAGTTTTCCTATGCTGTTTGTGCCTGAAAATGTTAAGAATTGGCTCTTCCGCTGCTGTACCCAGAGGGAATTTTCAGTAAAGTTATACTCTTGGTAAAAAGATGTCTCAGGAGTCTCCTTTGCTCGCTCAAGCAGTGGGACAGTTGACACTTAACAACTGTGGCGAGAAAGGTCATAAAATGGGACAAAATTCACTTAAAACTGTTTTGCTTAGCAACAGAAATTTTGGGCTCAATTGTGGTTTTTAAGTCAAGGATTACCCACTGTGGGGTTCTAAGCTTTCTGAGAAAATGTTCTGCCTTTGGCCCAACTTCCCAAAATAAGATATCGATCTGCAAATCATTCATTCTGAATTTAAGGCGATACAGACAGAATGGTTAATATCCAAAGCCTGCTCCACAGCGAGTTTGGGTTTGGGTGGAAGAATCTTGAGAAGGCAGGCTGAAATGCCCTATTCTAAAATGTCAGGTATTTTCCACCCAAACCACGCCCAGTTTCTTACAACTGGAAAAAAGAACACATAGCACAGTATGTCCCAAGCAACAGAGTGAGAATGACAGGGACTGGACTCCTAAGGTAAGGCTGAATTAAGTGAAAAGGGAAGGTTGATGCAGAGCAGAAAGTAGGCTGGATATGAGAAGACCATTTCTGAATAACCATAAGTAACACTCAAGTCCCCAGATCAGGGCTTCTCAGTCTTGATGACTTTTAAGACATGTGGAATTCCATGCCGACTGAGGAATTCTGGGAATTGAAGTCCATATGTCTTAAAGGCTGAGAAGCCCTGCCATAGAAGAAAAGGCCCAGCACAGTTCATGCCAGCTTTCTATTATAGGGAGACTTTAAAAATATGATTCCTACCTACTTCATCATCTCCTTATGCTCCAAGTTCCATTTAGACTTAGATTTTTAAATTTTAAAAACTACTATCATGTGGAATCCAGTAGTACCCCTTCAGACTAACACATTTTATTAAAAGGCAAAGGATTTATGAACTGCCACTCACTTCATCAGAAGCATGGTGTAGGTAAAACAAGAACCGTGACTGGTTTTTTTAAAATTAAAATTGTAATTAATAGTAATGTTATAAAAGTTATAAGTACAAAGATAAAAAATAAGTACTAAAAAAATAAAAATAGAAGGCGCAGAAAAGTAGAAAGAAAAATATTATGTAGAGGAAAAGAAAAGAAATATATAAAGAAATGACTTCCCCGTACCCAAAAGTATAAACAATATTAGTTAACTTTTCACCTTTTAAAATATAATAAATAGCCTCTTATATAACATTTCTTATCTATAAGCAAATCCTTAAAAATCTGGTCATTCCAGTCCTGATCAGCAAATGTCTATTAAGGCTTACCAAAGATAACAGATCTACATTAGCCATGATCAAATAAATCAACTTTATGTAACTTTTTATTTTTAACAATCTTGCTCTTTAGTCGCTTCCAGTAAAAGGTAAAGGAGTCCCTGCGGATTTTACTCCGCTAGTGGCTGCTGGTAGAAGGGGCGCTGCTCATCTCCCTTTAAAGGCCTCCAAGTCAGTTTTGTCCAAAGAGATTTCCACGGTCATGTGGCCAGCATGATGTCATGAAGCAGTTACCTTCCCAATGACCTGGTACCTATTTATCCACTCAGATTTGCCTGCTTTCGAACTGCTAGGTTGGCAAGAGCTTGGGTGAGAATGGGAGCTCACCCCATCATGTGACGCGTGGGTCTTGAACCTGGGCTGCTGGCTTTCCAGCCGACAAGCCCAGTGTCTTAACCACTAAGTCACATCGTCCCAGTCCCTTCAAGCAATGTCCTAAAACCCCCAGCAAGACTTACCTTTCCATTCTCTGTCCCCAATGATGACTCGGCTGCACAGCTCACACAACTGGCAACTCTGCTTGTCCTTTGCTGGCACCGGCTCCAGCCTGAGGGGCTCCATCGGAGGCTTCTGGCCCTGGGGGGGGGTAAAGCCTCGGCCAGTCACTGGATGCCAGGGATGATGTTCCCATGGTGCCAGCTTTCTCCAAGATCAGCAATGCTCTAGATGATAGCTCTTTCAACACATGGGACTCTTTCCTCTGGGCAGGAGAATCTGTCTTATCTTTCTAATAAGCATATCAGAGGCCCCAATCTAGAGATTGGCAAGACTGTTATTAAGATCACCCAAATGGCAGAGAAAGCCACAGAAGGTTGATCTCCCTCAGAACTCTTCATCAAGCCTGCTGGTGCTAAAAGCAGGGCAGGGGACAAAAGCGGAAGAGTCCAGAGTCTTGCCAGGTGTTTGACAGAATAGGAGATTGGAAGGGACCCTGGAGGGCTTCTATTGCAACCTTCGGCTCATACAGGAAATCCTATACCATTTCAGACAAATGGTTGTCCAATCTCTCTCACAGTTACTATTTCTGAGCCAGGTAGCTCCAGTTGTTATACCTGTGCATTTGTTTTTTCTTGCCTAAGTGTAAAACCTTACTTTTCTCTACATTGAATTTCATTTTCTTAGATAGGGCTTTGTGTTCAAGTCTGTCAAGAGCTTTCTGGATCTTCTGGAGTGTTGTCTATTCCTGCCGGTTTAGTGTTATCTGCAAGTTTGATGAGTTCACTCTCAAGGAAATGTTTGAAACCAGTGGAAGCTGTTACCTGCATTCAGGGCAAGGAAACCATGTTTCTGCTGACTCAGAAAATATGAAAGGTAATTCTTCCACCTATTGCTTCAGGGGTGGGGGAATTCTCACTAGTCCTGCCCCATCTTTCTCTTTTGCACGGATGGGGCAATACCTTGTCTAGGGCAGATACGAAAAACCCTCTGCTGGGTCTTTCTGCTTCCCCAGAGCTGCCCACTCCCCGTCTCCTAGGGTCCTCCACTGGACTGGGCATTCAGGGACACACACGGCGAGCACACGGGTCTCTCTGCTTCAGACTGAGGGTCTCAGGGGACCAGGCTGCAGACCCAAGAGGGCAATGGCCATTCAGAACAGCAATCATCAACAGACGCAAAGTGAGCCAGAGAAAATCTGCTCCAGGGCAATCTGGGGTTTACCTTCAAGAAGCTCTGCACAATCTGAATGGCTGGTTCCAGCACACCTTGGTCCCACTGAGAGAGATCAGAGACATCCAAGCCATAAACGGGGGGCACATTCGATCCAGGACCTGGAGGGACCCATAAAAAAAGAGCATCGTCGGCTTTGTGACCGGAATCGGCAGGGCCAGTAAAGTGTAACGTTTGGGAAGGGGGAGAGGATAGACTGAAATATTCTACGGTGAATATTACATAGAACTTGCAGAAGCTGCCGATTCCTTTGAGGTGACAGCTCCGCCAGGTTGTCCTCCAACAAATTCCGTCTGCCCCAAAGGAGAAGCTGGCTGAGGGCATTCCCTGCCCTCCTACCCCACAACCTGGCTTCTCTCTGCAACTGGGCTCTCCTCCTGAGCCTGTTTATCCTGACCGGGTCTCTCTTGCGATCTTACTGATGCATCGTTTTACTCTTTTAATCTGCTATATTGCTCCATAGGGTTAATATGGCTCGGCGGATAGTATACTGTTTCTCATGCAGTGAGGAGGAAAAGTCCCTCGTCATCCATTCCTGGGACTGGGGCTGTTGGGGGTGCAGGATTAATCAGAGAACAGTTTCTGAACTGTGGCCTCTGAAGAGGTAACTTTCTGCTTAAAACAAGATGGAGAGGTGGAGAGGAATCCTGCTTGATGAAAGACCAAATGTGCCCATCCAGAGCAGGGATCGCAGGGGAGGACAGCCTCCCTCCAGACGGTGCCCCATGTCTGCCAGGGCAGGCTGAGTCGAGCAGCAGCAGGACAATAGGCCTCCCAGGGCCAAAATCTGAGCAGGTGGTGCCTCTGATTGCCCTGACCACAAAGCCCGGCTTCTGCCACACCTCTCGGCTGCTTGGCAGAGAAGCGAGCATGGGCTGCTCAGCATCTGGCCAGGCGAAGGCCCTGCCGTGGGCCCAGAGTCTCCCTCCTCTCCACCCACATCTCAGGTTGCATGACCTTCTCCTGAACCCACCCCTGAGCCTGAGGCAAGGTGTGACAGTCCGGGGGGGGGAGGGGGGGCAGCAAAGCAGTCTCATAGCCCAGCCCACCCCATGCCAGCTGGATCATGGAGGACAGTTGTGAGTTGGGGCTTCTCCCGCCATCTTGCCCCAGAGGGAAAAGGCAAGAGAGCAGGAACCCCACTTCAGGGAGCCTCTGGCTTCACCACCATTCAGGGGTGGTCTTAAGGGGCTTTGAAAGGCCTCTTCTCCAGAATAAAACCTCGAGGGGAATGTGCTCTGCTTAAAAGAAGCCTTTACAACGGTTGTCCATTCCCCATGACAGACTCCTCCCACTTGGATGAGTTGTAGAATGAGCTTTGGTTCAGATTCAGGTGCCCAGCATGCCAAGAGGAAAAGGGGAACCATCTCTCTCCTGGCCAGCAGGGAGGAAGAACGTACGTCTCAGGAAGCGGCTCTGGACCCATTTGTTCTGCTTCCGGGCATACCTCTTGGTCACCGTCTTGAAGGCCTGAAGGGCTGAAAGGGTTCAGGGTCAGGGACGGCAGAGGCAGGAGAGGCTGCCCCTGCACCAGTCAGGCCAATACCAACTGGTCTCAAGGTAGTGTGAGGAAGGCACCACAAATTCTTTGCTTATTTCCTCTGGACCAGCTGTATTTTAGTGTGCCAGAAAATGTGTCCTATCTCCCAGAACATGGAACCACCTGTTACGCCAAAGTCTGCCTAATTCTCTGGCCTGCTCTCCAGAATGCTCCCTCCCACAAGCAGATCCTCACCTTGGTCCAGCAACTGGTGCCTGACCTCCTCTGGACTCTTGTCCTCAGAAATCAGGAACTGGTGGAATTCCTTGAAGCCGATAGACTGGAAGATGCCCTGCTGATAATCCTGGCTGGGGAAGGGAGAAGCGGTTGGCCAACATTGCCAGCATGCTGGCTATCTATCACTTAGGCGGAATCTGGCCTCCCAAGACAGCTCAGCCCTTCACATCCCCCATCCCCTTGCCAGTATCCACCTCCAAGCAGGACAAGCCTCACCTGTTCTCAGCCACTTTCTCCTGGTTGTATCGCCGGTGAAAATTCTGCAGCTCTTCCAGCAGCCCAGCCTCCATCATTTTGTCCACCCGCTGGTCTAGTCGCATCTCCAGAACTGAGGGAAACCCAGTAGACAAACAAGTCTGGCTACAACCCACAAAAGCTCTGGGAAGTGACGGGGTGTCAGTTCATCCCAGAGAATGGCTGCCAACCACACAACATGACCAGAGATTAAAACTGCACGTTTCCCAAAGGTCCTGCCCAACCAGAAGGGCCCTGCTCCTCAACCTCCCTCAGCCTGAGAGGGGAAGGCTGGCCTTAGTGGTCAGAACCTCCCTGTTGTTTACCTGCCTGTTCTGCATGAAGCCAGAAGATGCAAGAATTGGGGTACTTCAGGGGACCCCCCAGGGGTCCTGCCCCTTTTTCCTCATGCTGCTGTCGTAGCAGCTCACTGTGGGGGATGCCAGTTTGTTCAAACAGCTGCAAGCTCCTACAGGAGAGAGAGTTTTAGGGAGGGCTGGCTGGGAGGGTACTGGACTAGAGCCACAGAGCGAACGATGGCACCAGACATGAGGACAGAAACGTCAGAGAAAAGTGTGATAGCAGAAGCAGCCAGCCCAGACCTGCCCCTTGCTGAAGAGAAGGACAACACTGCGCGGAGTCTGGCAGAGGGGATCCCGTCAAACCAGCTGGAGCAAGCAGGAAAGCTGGAATTACAGCAATGTTTTCACTGAGCCTCGCAGTAGCTCCAAAGTGGCGACCAACATCCCTCAACTGGGGTGATGAGCAGATCAGAAGGGGATCAATTCACTTTAGAAACGGCACCGAGGCCGGAGGCTCTCCAGAATGGCTTTCATGGCCATCATGCCACAAAAGCAACATGCCTGTAGCTGGGCCTGGTCAGGTGTTAGGTTTCCCCCTCTCTCCAAACCATGCAGCATTCCCCAGCCTTGGGGTGCATCTAAAGTGAGTTCCTTATTGCCACGGGGCAGGAGCTCCAGTCCAGGGACCTGCCTGGAACTGCATGCTCCATGTCAACTTGCAAAACTTTCAAGTTGCCATGAGTAGGAGGGAGGGAGAACGGAGGCAGCTGGTTGGTTGTTATAACCGAAACTACATTCCACAGAAGCCTGTAAACCGCAATCAGTAGAAGAGCTTTGGATTTCACAGCCAGCCAAAGTGGTTAATTGGAGAAGGTGATTGATGACATGGCCAGGGAGGAGGGGAGAGAGAGGGTCATGGGGGAGCGTAGATCTGCGTGAGGTCAGCTCTGGCTGCATCCGAAATATTGTCGAGATGGTGCTCCTAATAAATGACTGTTTTTCTTTTGAAGTTTGGCTCAAGGCTCATGAATTAATTAGGGCATCTCTCGGAAACTTCACACCTTTGCTGTTTCCAGGATGGCCCCGTGGGCCAGATCTAAGCACCCCGTGGGCTGGCTCTGCCCCACAGACCTTGAGTTTGACACACCTGCCCTAAGCCTCAACTAGAAGCATTTCAATACAAACCCCCAAAGGGAGAGACACATACATCATCCTTCATATGGACCTTGGGTGGGTTGAATTCCTCGTGGTAGGAACGGCCACTTCCTGGGTGGATTAGCCTGGAAGGGAAACACAGAAAAGCCTCACCTATCTTTCATCTGCAGCAACGACATGGGGCAAAGCTAATCTACAAGCACCAAAATTTAAAAACTTTGTGGGATTGCAAGGGTTAAGAAAGAATTTAATCATAAATGAAAAGGAAACAGAAGGGCATGAAGAGGGAATAATATGTTGGGAACATCAATGCATCCCTGGTAAAACCCAGGCAGTGATGCAAGGCCCCCGAAGATGGAGAATGTTCTTTTAGCACACACTGAGACAGACACACGCACGACTTGCATTTGCAGCATAACTAAAGGTTTCCCTATGTAGGATTCAAAGCATTTCCTATTTAGTCACTGACCACATTTATTTATTTATTTATTGTATTGTATTTATATGCCGCCCTTCTCCCGGAGGACTCAGGGCGGGACATTGGGCTGATCTACTCCCCTTGTGCTATAAAATATAATTGTAAGTAGGCAAACTTTCCTTTAGAAGAAACCTCCGCACACTCTGCCCCCAGCTTTGTAAGATAGCTGTCAAAGCTGCCTAAGACAGCAACATCCCTCAAGGAAAATGACAGTTACCGTCCGGTGATTCTCCGGATGAGCAAGGAGTCAGCAATGCTGAATTCGATGACCGAATCTAGTTTCTCTTTCCTCTTCCCCATCAGCTCGTCCAGCTGTAAAATTGTGAAAAGGAGGCAAGCCTAGTGAGCTAATTCACACCGAAGCTCACAGACTCTCTTCTGGACCAAGGCAAACATATGCAGCCAGCAAACGGGTGTGTATGTGTGTGAGAGAGAGTCTGCGTCAAAGGCAGAGCATGTTCCCTTCTTGGCACTTCTGACAGGACTAAGGCCCCATCCCAGGATGTACCTCCTTGAAGTAATGGCAATGCACAAGGTGTCCACTTTGCACAGGGCACAAGTGGTATCTGAGCACAAGGAGCACTTACCATCTCTGCTTGTCGCACAGTGCGAGGGAACCCATCCAAGAGGAAACCATTTTTGCAGAGGGGGGTCTCCAGGTTCTTCTCAATCAGCTCCACCACCATCTCATCACTCACCTGATAAAAGAGGAAGGGGGAACCCACTGGATGCAGCAACAGCTGGATCCACTCAAATCCACTAGAAAATTGTGCTTGTGAAGTGATCCCAGCCACCACTGGTCTTGGTAGCCAGAATCTGTTCTCCACCCTTGGCCTTTTGCAAAGATATCAAATTTCAAGGTTCAAATCACTCAGATTTTTGATTAATCTCTACATGTGAGGACTATACAGTATGTTTGTCCCAGACTTCAACATTGAATAATTCTTCCCCATGGACTGAGACAATGCAAAAATGCCCCCACTCACCTTACTAGAAAAGAGGCTCTGGGGTCTCTAACTCTTAGATGTCTCCAAGTTCAGCCCCACCTCAGAAGCTCTCCAGGAGGATGGAGCTTCACCTCCCAAACTTGATCTAGTCCATCCACCCACATTGGCAACACTTTCTAACGATGATATAATGACACTTCCAAATGAAGGCCATAAATAAGAAACAGCTATTACAGGCTCCCTGAAAAACTCTGTAAGAAATGTTGCATGGATACCTTCAAATGAAAAAAAAGCAAAATGCCAGGTTTAAAAGCAAGAAATATTTATGACAGAGGTGATATATGGAAGCAGATCTCTCTTCTACTGATTATTCCTTATAGCTGAACACCATCTGCCTTTACAGATAGCCTTCATTTAGCGACCACTCACTCAGCCACCATTTGAAATCAAGCAGCACTAAACAGGGAGACTGAGGATTGGTCCCCATAGATTGCAGCTGTTGCAGTGTCTTAATAATCACAGATTGTGACAGGGACGCTTGGCAAGAGCTCACAATTTTGATGGCTGCAGGGTCCTGCCATTGGCAACCTCCACGGCTGGCTTCCCTCAGTCAATTCAGATGGCAAATGGCATCCCATGATGACAGGCCTAAGGATGCCAACCACAACTGCCGCAGCTGCTGCCCTAAGCTGGCACAGCCATATAACGCTGGGCTTAGCCATGGGGTTGCCCATCCAAATGCTGTCATTAAACGAAAATAACCTGCACTGTAGACCTTTATAAATCTGACCTCTAAATGTAGAAGCAAATTTTAAAAATATTACATTTTCAGCACTAGGATGACTAAAAATAAAATAAATCACCCTTCCCTAAAAATAGAAAAGCAGTATAATTAGGATTTTCAACTTCTACTCCATTTTCTTAATCAAATTTTATTAGTGAACTGGATCTTCTCCAGAGAAAGGCAACGGCTGATTTACACTAACCTTGCTCAACCTGCCTGTTTGGGAGCTGATTTCCAATGTTTAAGCCTTTAATTCAAAGAGAAAAGGATGCTACTGGAACAGAGCAAGCCAGCATCACACCCTACCCCAGCCTTGGCACTTTCCAGAGTTGGACCTGATGGGACTCTGGTCCATTCAGAGGCATCTGTAAAAGCCATGGTTTCCAAGCATCAGGTCACCATGCAATGAGATCATGATGCTGCTCCCTGCCCCGCAAGTCCCCACTGGCCTGTTATTTGGACAATGTGACAGGACAGGAGGGTCTGGTTTAAGTCAACTGCTGTGAATCTCAACATTCAGCAAAGGGTTTTTCTTCTTGAACTTTTGGAAAGCGCAGCCCAAAAACTACTTCAGAGGGAGCCACTCTTCTCACTCACCAGCTTCCCAGCATCCATGGTTTCCTTCAGCCTCTTCCCCAGCTCTGAGCCTGAAGCTACCATCGCCCTCAACATGTCTCCCGTGGCCAGGTGGCACACACAGTACGTTTCAGCGAGCCGAGGAGCCTAGACAAGAAAGAAGAGTCAGTAGTCCCCATGATGGTTATATACAAGTAATTCCACTATAATTGAGCTTGCAATTTTGGTCATAAGTCATGATGGTCATGAAGCAGGTTTCCACATAACTGCACCCAATTTTAAAATCTTTATTATTAAACAAACACCATGGTTATTAAGCAAACCCATTGTTCACCATGGGGCAGTTTTTGCTGAAAACAATGCTAATCTCAGAATAAAACAGTTGGAAGGGGCCTTGAAGGTCTTCTAGACCAACCCCCTGCTCAAGTAGGAGACCCTATATCATTTCAGAGAAGTGACTGTCCAGTCTCTTCTTAAACCCCACCAGTGATGAAGCACCCCCAACCTCTGATGGCAAGCCCTTGCACTGGTTAATTGTCCTCACTGTTAGGAAGTTTCTCCTTAATTCCAGGTTGCTTCTCTCTTTGATTAGCTTCCATCCAGTTTCTTGTCTTGCCCTTTGGAAAATAAGTTGACCTTCTTTGTGGCAGCCCCTTAAATATTGGAATACTCTTATGTTATCCCTAGTCCTTTTCTCTAGACTAGACAGACATACCCAATTCTTGAAAACATTCTTCATGTTTTAGCCTCCAGTCCTCTAATCACCTTTATTGTTCTACTCTGTACTCTTTCTAGAGTCTAAACATATTTTTTACATCCTGGCAATCAAAACTGGATGCAATATTACAAGCATGGTCTTACAAGACTGGTACTAATGCTTCATGTGATTGCGATTCTATCCTTCTGCTAATGCAGCCTAGGACCGTATTGGCTTTTTTCGCTGCTGCCACACACTGTGGGCTCATATTTAAATGATAGGACTCCAATATCCCTCTCACAGTTAATGCTATTGAGGTAACACCTGGTCTATACCTGTACATTTGGTTTTTCCTGCCCAGGTGTAAAACCTTGCTTTTCTCCAGATTAAATTTCATTTTGTTGAACAGGGCCCATTGTTCAAGTCTGTCAAGATCCATTTGGATCCTGAGTTCTGGGGTGTTCACTATTCCTGCCAGCTTAGTGTCATCTGCAAATTTGATCAGTTCCCCTTCTATTCCCTCATCTAAATCGTTGATGAATATGTTGAAGAGTACTGGGCCTAAGACGGAACCTTGTGGTATCCCACTGCTTCCTTCCTTCCATGTAGATGTAGTTCCATTAAGGACTACTCGTTGAGTACGGTTTGTCAGCTAATTACACAAACATCTTGTCAATCACAGTTCTGTGACTAGTTTGCTTTGAACAGCCATAAATTCAGGCTGGTTAACTAAAATGCAGTAATGTGACCAGAGGCAGGGGGAATGGAGCAAGTTCAAATCCGGGTCTTAAAGTACCTTTTTCAGGCCCATCGTAACTTTGAAGTCACTAAGCAATCGATTTTAAGTCAGAACTACCTATACTTCTATTGTGCTTTATTTTTTGTTGCAAATGGAGCTATAAATTGTTGAACTAAAGAATATGGCTTCTTGATTTAGTATGAGGAAATAGATTAATTTCTTTTATTATTATTATTATTATTATTTCTATTTATATCCCGCCCTTCTCCAGAGACTCAGGGCGGCTTAGTTTTGAGCACAACTCAAGTGCTCAGCAAATTCCTTCATTCCTTGTATATGCCTGCTTCCAAGCGGCATTTTTACA
>JANHFM010003558.1:43758-55384 GCA_032468115.1 Grayia smithii
ATGGCTAAGCACATTAATTTGTGCTTAATAAATTGTAAGCCGCCCTGAGTCTCCGGAGAAGGGCGGGATATAAATTGGAATAGATTTTTTTAAAAAAAATTGGGCTTGCTCATTATTGGTGCCTCAGGAAAGTATTACAGTAAGTGAAGGACTGCCAGGGTTGGTCCTGGGTCCTCCATTATGTTTATTATTTTTTCTCAGATGAAAAGGTAAGAAAAATACTTGCCAAATATGGAGATGATGCATTCAAAGTAAAAAAATATTTCATAAGTGTGTTTTGGTCACTCAATACTAGTAGTGCTCCTTCATTCTGCTCTTTCTAGTTGCAAATAGCCCACATGCACTCTTGATGGAGAAGAGAGCTTGTTTCTTTTCCTTATATGGTCAAATGTTGTGGAAAAAGAATTCAAATTCAATTTTGTAGGCATGCCTATCCACTCACATGCATATATATAGGTAGTCCTTGACTTACCTTTCTTTTAGCAACCATCCAAAGTTACCACATTGCTGAAAATGATTTACAATCAGTCCTCACACTTATGACCATCACAGCATCTCCATGGTCACATGATCAAAATTCAGTCTCTTACTGGGAGTAACCAGCTTGCATCTACAATGATTGCAGTGTCCTAGGATCAAGCGATCACCTTTTGCAACTTTCCCAGGGGGCTTCCAACAAGCAAAGTCAATGGAGGAAGCCAGATTTGCTTAATGACCATGTGATTTGTTTAACGATCATAACAAAAATGGTTGTAAAATCAGGCATGACTCGCTTAACTGCATTAGTTAGCAACCAAAGTTCTGGTCACAATTGTGCCCATAGGTCAGGGACTATCTATGTACAGAGAATGTACCTACGTGGGATGCTTAAACTCGATCAGTTTTCAGGCTTTGCACAATACATTCATTCATGCTGCACTCAAAGCAGCTCTTCTCATGCTCCAAGTGAACCTCCAAAGAATGAAAATTATTAAAAGTAACCAAGGTCGGGAAGCAGTGCAATGCAGCAACTAAATCTGCAATTGACCAGGATAAGCATGTCACATGAATACAACCAGAGGACTGTGTGAGATAGCACCACAGAAGACGTGCCAGGAGAAGATGGGCATTTTACCCTCTGGGCAGTGGCTCAGTGGCAGATCACACACTGGAGGGGTAGAAGTTCCCAGGTTAAATTGCAGAAAGGTCCTGCAGTTCCTTACCTGGCATCTTGGGAGTGCAATTCCACCCCCAACCTATGCAGTGGGACTGGTCGAGTCCTAAGGGGTTCCCACTCACTCACTCTTCTGGGGCCCGATTGTGGGTCAGGAGCAGTGGTGGGTTGCCCCTGGTTCGGTCCGGTTCGCGTGAATAGGTAGCAGTGATGCTGTGATGTCACTGAACCGGTTCTACGTGTCCCGGACTGCCGCCCCCCCGCGCGCCCGTACTTACCGTTCTGCGCGCAGAGCGCGCTTGTGGTTTTTTGTCAAAAAAAGCTTCTGCGCATGCGCAGGAGTGCCCATCCGGCACGTGCACAAAGCACGCACCGGACGGGCACACTGTGCACCCCAACCACGCGCAAAGCACGTGCACCTTTAGAACCGGTAGGAAAGGTAAGTAGAACCCACCCCTGGTCAGGAGGCTAGAGGGTCTTGCTGCCAACTGGAACTTCCACGCTAACCCTAACCCCCCCCCCCGAGGGATTTCCTGCTTCTTTCCACATCACATACCACAGTCCCAATGAGGGTGGGCCTAACCAGGCTCTCCCGTCCTGGTCATCTTGTTGGTCTGATAAAACCTCTTGAATCCTTTGAATTTCAATGCAAATCCAGTTCTAGTGTTGGGAAAGGCAGCTCCTCATCCTCCTCTTGCATCTGTCAAGTCAGAGTACAAGCCGTTGGCCTCTCACTCAGAGCAAGCAAAATCCTGAAGCACTTTAGTGGAATAAGAATGCAGCTCTGGATTTTTTGGGATGCCCAAAAGCCCCAAAGAACTAACTTTGCTGCATTACCCCAAGGTTGCCCCTCCTGAATTAGAATAAGTCTCCATTTGCAGGGGGTGGAATGGAGTGACAGTTATGACAATACCCCAAATGAAGCAGGTGGTGCCCACAAGTGTCCAGACACTTCAGGAGTCCAAAGGAAGGTGCTGGACAATTCAAGATGACTGGTCTTGAGGAATTTCCACTATAGCACAAATGTGCCTTTTGCTCTCATTACCAAACAGCCGCTTAGTGCTTAGTTTCCGCTGGATTCAACACAGCAGAAGCCTCCCCCGGCAGGTAAGAATCTGCCCCCCCCAAGAGAAGAAGACACCACATTGGTTTGCCCTTTTGCCGTTAATTTATTTCAGAAATGTAAGGTAACAAAGTGCTAAGTCTGAACCACCCAGCCTCGAAGCTTTGATGGGGCTGGCTGAGGAACGTTTGCATGGTGGACCATGCACTTTGCCAGCAAGGGGGCCCATCACTCTCACCCCTCCTGAGATGGGGAGGATGGGTGGGGGTATGCATAAGGGGGGAGCAGCTGCGCTCTAGGAAAGCTTGGCCAAAGCAGAGGTTGATGCCGCTTAGCCCCTCTTCCGTTAGCAAAGGCTGCCATCCCAACCTAGAAGTGAAGCCTACAATGAACAGGAGTCCTTTGCAGCAGATAAACGGGGGACTCTTTCTGCACATTCCACCAGCGAGGATCCTTGGGTGGCTCTTTTGCTGAAGAAGAAAGGGACCCAGTGCAGAGGCCTCGTATAGAAGGGCAGCTTCCGAGAGGATTAGGCCAGGAGTCTCTAAAATTGATCATTTTAAGACTTCTGAGTCTCGCTGAGGAATTCTGGGAGTTGAAGTCCAGAAGTCTTAAAGTTGCCAAGTTTGGAGATCCCTGCTTTAGTCATCCACCTCTCCCAGCGAGCTTTGTGCAGCACATGAAGTTAAAGCCCAGGGAAGGCACGCACACACCTTTCCTTCACCCACCATGCACCCTGCCTTTTCGTGAGATTTGCCAGCCTCCTCGTTCACCAAGACCTTCTCAATGCTTCTGGCAAGCCAGGACTCGCACTTCACCTGCTTTGCTACTTTGAAGGTCTGCCCCACAGATGGGCAGCCCATACGAGCCCAGTACAAGAGCAGCCCTTTCCCACTGTACTGGGAAACAAACCCCATCCTGGAGTCAGCTTGAAAGTGCAGGGTCGGCTCTGCTTCCCACCAGACAGGCCTCTGGGACATCTGCTATTGGCGCTTGCAAGCTGGAACCAGCCTCTTCCCTGCGAGAAGAATTTCCAGTCATCCCAGTTTTTGGAAAGCAGCCTGTTCCCAAGGGAGCCAATTTGAATCACTCCCTTGCAAGCCACAGAGGTGGCCCACCGCCCTGACTGCAGGCAGTATATTTGTGTATAGAAACAAAGGGGGGAGGGGAAAGAGCCAGCATTTTACAAAAACAGAAAAAAATCTAAAAAGTACAAAAATACAGTATATATCTTTAAAAACCAGTCTGATACAAAGAATGAGGCAGTCACTACATTAGGTTCTGGGATATACAAATGCCAAGATAAGCCCTGGTTTGTCATTAAATGGAAAAAGAATGAGGTAAATCAAATTCAAGGTGATTGCAGTGTTGTTCTAGTGATGGATTAAAGTGGGGTGATTTTTTGAAGACTCCCCCCGCCCCTCCCCCCGCCCCATGTGAGCTGGAGAAACTCTGACAAGACAGATGGTATCCATGGCCAAAGTGCCTTTTGCACCAAAACCACGGCATGGATTCCCTCTTGCGCAGGTTGCACTCCACTGGAATGAGGTCTCCCTAAAACCAGAGGCTCCCCTGGACAGTGCGCCATGCTGCCTCTCCAAGGAGGTCTCAGCTCCCCCTGAGCTGTGAAACAACCTTTTGCACAAAGGATCCATCCACAATTTGTTGGAGGAACAGAAAAAGCCAATTCTAACCAAGTCTTGGTCTGGGAGCAAGGGGGCGAGACATAGAATTTGACTACCCTCACATTATTATGAAAAAGCAACAAATTGCAGAAAGATCCACCCTCCTAAAGAGCTCCACAAATGACAAATGCACCATGCACCCCCGACTTCCACTGAGAAATGCTGCTCAGGGCCCCCTTGAAACATCCATTGGTTGTGATGAGGGCCTTGTCTGGTGTGTCCCAGGGTCCCTCTGGAGAAACAGCTGTCTGGGTCCAGCTGGGACAGCCGTGGGACTTGGCCAGAATCCAACGTTGTACAGCAAAAGCCGCATATTGGCAGCTGAAACCCCTCTCCCTCTCCTGGAAGGAGAAACAGAATTCAGACGGGAGCAGCAGCATAAGGATAAGCCCTGTATGATGTGCAGTGGCAGTGCATGATGGGAATGACAGTCATTAAGAGTCTGGAACTCAAAATCAACCAAAAAGTGCTGATGCGACTGAAAACCCAGGAGGCCTGGCCAGCTACTCCGTGCCCTGCAGGTGTGAAATCTGTTTCCGTAGCTCGAGCTGATGCAGTTTCAGCAGCTTCTTCTCAGCCACCATTTGCTGCTCAGCGCTGAGAAGGAGCTGCAGATACTCAGAGGCTTTGCTCAGGACCACCACTTTGGGGGTTTTGGGGCAAGATGCGAGACCGGGCACCTGGTCCCTCAGTGCCAGGAAACGTGAACGAAGGTCATTCCGCCGCTTGCGCTCCAAGTAGTTGTGGTTTTTCCTCTTGGTCACATCTTCACTGTCCGAGCCAGGAGCACTGCCAGCTTTGGGGAGGGAAGCTGCAGGCGGGAAATTCTCTACTCCCTGCCCGGGCGACTGTGGCTCATTGTCCCCAGCATCAGGGCTGCCCTTCTCCAGAGGCCCCTCAACGGAGTGAGCCTCTGGGGGGGAGCGGGCAGCATAGTTGTGCTGCTGTTGATGGATGGCGATGTGGAAATGCTTTGTGCAGGGGTCCAGAGGGTCATCCCGCACTGTGATGGTGACTGGTTTCCTTGTCCCCAAAGCCTGCCTCTTCTCAACAGTCACCACATCGATTTCTTCTCCTTCTGCAAACAAAGAAAAGATGGAGGAATCAACGGGTATCAAGGTGCGTTTCTGTGCCTCAGGCAGTGGCAAACAACTAATGAACTGAACTGAACACAGCGGGCAACTGTAGAGATCAAATTGACTGGACAGCACTTCATTTGAGCCAAGAAACAGCTCAAGGCTGTGTTTAAGCTGTACTGTGGTTTGCTTGGTTTTGGTTTGTATATTATGCAAATCCAGCTAATTGTGATTTTCAATAAACCACAGCTGAACCAAACACGTCTCAACTTGTGTGAACCAAGGGTTCCCGCAGAAGTAGGTGGAAGCTTGTGGCCTCTTTCTTCAGAAAAGGTATCCCAAACCAGGTATTAACTTCTACAACTACTGAAAAGTGGCTTGATCCAACTCCAAGGCTGGATTCAGTTTTCCCTGGTAGCCATCAGATGCCTTGTAAAGTCAAGCCTGGCACTGCCAGAATAGCTTCTTTTCCAGCAGATGCCAAGGGCAGGAGCCCGTAAAAGGCAGTTTGTTCATCTCTGTCCATGGGGATGACCTCACCTGCCTCCAGGACGAAGATCATAAGACTGAGACTGAGATCATCAGCCCTTGCTCATGGGCTCCCCACTTCTTCAGCCCAGGTCCAGAATCATGAAAGGCTGAGCTCTTCATCCTTGGGATTGGCCTCCTGGAACAGCAGGATTTTCTCCTACACCTTGCCCTCCCCCTTCCTCAGCTGCCATAATGTTAAAGAATTATGTGGCAATTTTCCTAAGAAAAAATAAACTTGGACATTCTGTGGCACTGTGCAGGCTGCCATCCTGTTGTCACAATGCAGAGTACATGCCTGTTCCTGATCCCAAGTTATGGGTCAAGGGCATTACCAAGTTCTGGAATGGCTTATGGCTCAGAAGACAAGAGACGCCTCTCCAAACTCAAATGTGCCTTTGGGTAATATTTGGGCATTTGGACCCCTGGTCTGATACTCTTCTCCCTCCCCTCTTTTTCATCAGATGTTTTTATCAGTCTTCTGTTGGGGACTATGATGGTTTTGTTTCACTTAAATAACCAAATGCAGCACAATAACCAAATAAAACTCCTTAAAGCAGCAAACTTACACATCTATGACTGAGTAGCAAAAGATTAAAGCCAAAGTCTAAAACTGACCAGGTAGGCACCTGTAGACAACCCCCTCCCCCACACTGTCCCCATTAATACTCTCCATTAACTGCTTCCCAGCCTCAAGAGTGACCAGAGTAACATAGCCACATTATTCTGAAAACAAAGTAGACACTTAGCCTCCTGTGCTACTCAGACCTGTCAGGACTCCAGCAATCTCCTGAGAATTGGGAGGGGGGCATTTCTACCCTCCAGATTCAAACTGTTCAAACTGCAGCCAAAGAAGGCATGTTGTCTGATACTCTAGAGGAAAAGGAAGAAACCTCTACTGGAGACAACTGCAAGGACAACAACAACATAATTATATCTGATTGGGAGGTAGGACTGGAGTAAACTTTGTTGGTTAAATCCACCTCCCATCTTTGCCCTGTTCTTTCATGGAATTGTAAATGAAGCACAGACCTGCAGTGGGGGGGGGGGGGCAGGAGGAGGGGAGCTTCGACTTGCCACTTCTCAGAAGTTATAAATGTATAGTGCCTTTCCCCACCTCCAGAGGCACAAAAAGGGACACAGCACCTCCTGCCCAGCAGCTCACCAAGAGAGAGTGAGGAGTTGAGAAGGGCTTGGATAAACTTCAAGAGAGACCCCTTTTTCTTCTTCAGACAAACTGGCAGGGCTCTCTGAAAGAAAAAAAGCCTTTTTCAGGAAAGGCGGACGCCTGTCTAAACTTGCCTCTCACCAAACAAAGGGTGGAGAAGAAACAGACAGAGGAGTCCACAGCAGAGGGTTTTTAAAGTGAAAGATAAAATTACAGAATAATAGATTGAGAAGGACCTTAAAGGTCTTCTAGTCCAACCCGCTGCACAAGCAGCAGACTTCATTTTAGACAAGTGGCTATGCAGTCTTTTCTTAAAAACTTCCAGTAATGAAGCACCCACATCATCTGAAGGCAAGCTGTTTCACTGGTTGATTGTCCGTCAGGAAATTCCTCCTTAGTTCTAGGTTGCTTCTCTCCTTAGTTTGTTTCCATCCATTGTTTCTTGTCTTGTCTTCTGTTTCTTTGGAAAATAGGCTCACTTCCTCTTCTTTGTGGCAACCCCTCAAATATTGGAACATTTCTATTCTGTCGCCCCGGCCCTCCTTTTCACTAGACTAGACATACCCAATTCCTGCAATGGTTGTTTATAGGTTTTTAGCCTCCAGCCCCCTAACCATCTTTATTCCTCATCTCTATGCTCTTTCTAGAGTCTCATCATCTTTTTTATATTGTAGTGACCAAAACTGGATGCAGTATTTCAGGTGTGGTCTTACCAAGGTATTTAAAGATGCTTGGATGCACCTTATTTCTCACTCTCAGCACCCAAGTGCAGTGCTCTTGGGTTATATGTTAAACAACAATAATGGAAAGATCCTGCTACTCTCTTGCAACTTGTTTTATCCAAATTCAAAGAGGTCTATAGAGAAGGGAAGATCGGGGCTCCCTGCCACACCAGTACTGAAGTGTGAACAAGCAAGGTGAGGGGCTGAAAAGAGAATCTGTGTGAATGCACTCCTTAGCCTCTACAGAACACCCAGCTGCACTTGACAAAATTATAAGTGGACCTTTGGGGACTCGTATTTTTACTGTGTGTACTTTGGTTTTGAAAACAGCATAAAACTCTTAAAGTAAAAGATCTGAATACCCTTTTCTACCCAATGTCAATCCCCATGTCTCTTTCTACCACTTGCTCTACGTTTTGAAGTTGTCCTGTTGCACAATCCAACTTTTCCATAGGATTAATATTGTCTAAAGAGCCAGTTTGGTCTAGTGGTTAAAGCATCAGGCTACAAACAGGAAGGCCCTGTGTTCTAGACTCCCCTTTGGCACAAAGCCAGCTGGGTGACCTTGGGCCAAGCACTTTCTCTCAACCCTAAGAAGGCGGCAATGGCAAACACTTGTGAAATCTTGCCAAGAAAACTGCAGGATTTATAGAGGCAATCTCCAGGAGTCAACACACACACACACACACACACACACACACACCCCTGACTGTTGGTTCCAGAATGTAAGAAACTGATGGATCACATTCTGAAATGCCACCTGCTTCCTATCCCCATTGGCTTCTCCTCCAGTCACTCATGAAGCAGCCACCTCCCTCAAAATAACCCAAACATGAGCATCTGTTGCTTTTTGTCCCTGACTGAAAAGGGCATTTGTGGACAGAGCCCTCCTGTTGGTGGGGGTGAAGTCCATGTCAACACAAGAGCATGATTCAATCAATCAGTAACAGTTCCCGCCCCTTTGCGAACTGAGATTAAGCTTCTGCCAGACCTACCAGTATCCTCATGTAATTAAACCTTACACCAGATTTGTTTCTTAGCCTTGCAACTGAGTCACAAGGCATCACCCTTCACCTCAAGCAGAAGAGGGTCAACAAGGCTTGAAGCCTGGAAGTAGAAGTGCAGTAGAACCTCCCCCTCCCAGTTTAGCTGGGAAAAATCTGCTCTTGAACAGAAGGGGTCCCTTCACTTTGTCTGAACTGTCTTTTCACCAGAGGGCAACCCTCACCCTGGAATTAGTCTTTATGCTGGGAAACCCTTTTTCCAGAAATAATACTCTACTAGAATGAGTCACTTCAGAAGGGATCGCTGTGCCATTGCTTCTTTTACTGAACACTTGAGCCATCGGAATATAATTGCACACGCAAGGCTTAGCAGGCCAGGTACACTCAAACCACTTGGATATCGAGGCTTGATATGCAGTTGGGAAGTATTAGTCCCTCATGGGTGGAGTAGTAAGAAATGGGGAGATCCCTCTTTGGGTCTCAGCCAGAAAATCAACCAGCAAAAAGGTGGAGTTACAAACGAGGAAAGGCAGTTCCTATCATCACCTGCTCTGCTGTGAACACACCAAATGGAATGAGCAAAGTGAAACTCAAGTCTTAAATCCAGCACAAAAAGGATCAAAGTGCCTTAACAGCAGCTGACTGGACCAGTCATATGCAATCGTGGCAGCTTATTTGTTGAACAAGGGTTTCCGGGCTCTGATGACATGCTAAGGATGGACAGCATGCAACTTGACCATCACTCTGCATACCTTATCATGCCCTTCCATTTCCAATGGCCCATCTCCCTCACCCACCATGCTGCCAGTCTCTCTGTCCTAGCTTGTCCCTCTTCTCCTGAAGTCTATGGGTCCCCTACTAGATCAGAAAGCCCCTTGCAGTCCCCATTTTAAAAAGACTGGCTCTGGCTCTCTCAGTCTTCCCCCCCTCCCAAGATTTCACTGAGAATCTTAAGAGGGGGCTCGGTCATTGGAAGTCTCTGATTTTTCTTGAAATGGCTCCTGCACCAACTAGGTTCTTTTTTACTCCTGTGCAATTCTAAGTGTGAACTGATGTGTGCAGCCAAACTCCTGAATTTCAGGCATGGTTTGGCTGCCTCACCCCCATTTTCTTGTTCCCCAAGAACATAATGGCTTTCAGATCATTTTAAACACAAAGCTGCAGAATGGGAGAGAAAGAGAGACCCTCTTGCTCTATTTACCAGCCTGCCATGCTTTTGTGATGGCACCTGCCATGGTCTGATGCTACCAGCTTTTAGCTTTAGGATGCTGTGGATGCTGCCATTTCAAGCCTTCCAATAATTAAGAATAGATTGTAGTTCATAGGATTGCAATGCAGGGAGGCAGGCAGCCAGAAACTTGAAAGGATCACTTCCAGTTCCTCAAGGAAATGCCCCTCCTACCGGCAGACCCCAGAGGAGAGAGATCTGTCTAGATCTGTCTCCAAGGCCCCTTGGGCTGACTTCACTCAACATGTGGGAAGCCACCACCTCACCTGCCCTGCTCGATAATGACCCATTCCCGACAAGACGCTAAGCCAATAGTTGGGTTCCCCCGGGGACCCCGCCCTCCTGAATCCAGTTTCCCTGGGAACCAGCCGAGGGGCAGCCGATCTGGAAGGGGCTCAAGCGGGAAGCTACCCGGGGGGCGGAGAGAAGCGCCCGCAAGCAGCCTTGGAAAGTTCGCGGGAGCAGCGAGGGAAGACGGGAAGGGACCGTGCAAATTTCCTCGCGGGAGCAGAAAGTCCCGGGGCGGCTCGAGGGCGCGGGACGCGGAGAGATGGGCAAAGGGGGGTTGGGGGCGACCCTCCAGCTCTCCCTCGGCTCGACGCCAGCCTTACCGGAGTCACTCTGGCTCTCGGAGCCGGACGAAACCGGGATCTTGGTGTCCGCGGGCGCCGCCGCCGCCCCGCTGCCGCCGGGCCAGGGGAAGACGGCGCCCGGAGCCACGCACTCGCCGCCCAGCCCGCCGAAGTCGTGGGCGGGCGCCAGGGCCGGCGTGGGCTTGGCCGCCAGCTTTTCGCCCATGGCCTTCTCCAGGCGCTCGCGGGCCGAGAAGCCGCTCCACATGCAGTCGCGCAGGACGAAGGCGCTCAGGTTGCCCAGCAGTCCCGCGGCGGGCTCCGGCGGGCCGTCGGCGCCGGCATCCTCGGCCGGGCAGGGCAGCGGCGAGGCGGGCGGGCTGGGCAGCAGCTCGAACTTCTTCCAAATGTCCTCGCTGGGCGCGCTGGAGCGGTGGAAGTCCTCGCCCTGCGCCTCGAAGGGGTCGTAGAAGGAGGGCGGCGGCGGCGGGTCCAGCTCCATGGCCGCCAGGCGCCTCCGGGGTCGGCTGGGAAGCCTCGGCGGCTTCAGCCCCGCCACCTGCGCTGCCGGGCCGCGCTAGAGCCTCGCACCAGCCCGGCCGGCCCGGGGAGCGGCGGCCGGCGAGGCGCTTCCGAAGCCCCGCCAGGAAGGAGCCCCACGGATCGACGCGACCCAGCCGGGCTAAGCCGTATTGTTCGCAGCCTCCGCCGCTTATATCGGCCTCCTGCCTCCCACCCGGACCGTCCCCGGAACGCAGCCAATGAGCAGCGCCGGATGGGCGAAGTGGGCGCGGACAGGCGTCGCCCTCACCTTCCCGCCAGGCTGGCCTCGCCCGCGGAGCCCCGCCGCCCGGCCCTGAAGGGAGGGGGAGGGAGGCGGCGGCCCCCACCGAGCCTGGATTCCACTCCGCGGGGCCCTCCCGTCCGCTCGGGAGCCCCAGGCTCGGCCTCCCGCTTCCCTTCGGCTGCAGCCAATTGGCCAGCGGCGCCAAGCGCGGGGAAACCTGAAACCGTGAAAGAATCCCTGGCATTCGACTTGAAGGGAGCTTGGGTGCCCTGGAGGGACAACCTGGATCCATTGGATGTTGTCACGTAGCAGCAAATGACGGTTTGGGGGCGGCTGCTTGGGTGGGCCGGGCAATTGCCCAATCCCCCGGTCCAGCTCCCCATTGAAAAGGGCCTTTACTTCCTTGTCCTTCCTATAGCCTGGGAAAGAGGGGGTCTTCTCAGTTGCCCCCCTTCTCAGGGTGCTGCCCCAAATGTCTGCGGGTTCCGTCCTTCTAATCCCCCAAAACTGGAGTAATGCTAGACATAAGGAACGCAAGGGAACCAACTCAGATAACTGCATAGCAGGGGTGAAATCTAAATTTTGTTGCTACCGGTTCTGTGGGCGGGGCTTGGTGGGCGTGGCAGGGGAAGGATACTGC
>JANHFM010003560.1:37245-47618 GCA_032468115.1 Grayia smithii
TTGAGTAGTTTGGAGAACCGGCAAATACCACTTCTGGCTGGCCCCAGAGTGGGGTGGGAATGGAGATTTTGCAGTATGCTTCCCCTGGAGTGGGGAGGGAATGGAGATTCTGGAGTATGCTTCCCCTGCCATGCCTACCAAGCCACACCATACCCACCAAGCCATGCCCACAGAACTGGTAGTAAAAAAATTTGAATTCCGCCACTGGCTTTAGGGCAGTTTTTATCCTGCTCCCTTCAATGATAAAAGGGAGACAGAGAAAGAGTTAGATAGACAAATAGCTCTTTGTAAGGAGTCGTTGTTATTTATTATTATTATTATTATTATTATTATTATTATTATTATTATTTCTTTAATTTATATGCCGCCCTTCTCCCGAAGGACTCGGGGCAGCTCACAAAATTAAAAAGCAATAACACAATTAAAATAATTCGAATTAGCATTAAAACAATTTAAAAGCCAATAGAAATTAAAAACCCGATCACGTCAGCCAATCTGTTGGAACAGCCACGTCTTCAGGCCCTGACAGAAGGAGCGGCGGTCAGGAGCAGGCCGGAGGTCGGTGGGTAACCCATTCCAGAGGGTCGGTGCGCCCACAGAGAACACCCTCGCCCTGGCCGCCACCAACTGACATTGTCTGGCCAATGACACCCTGAGGAGGGCAGCCCTATGTGAGCGCACAGGGCGGTGTGAGGAAAGTTGAATTCTACAAGTCTTAAAGCTGCCAAGTTTGAGGACCTCTGCAATAAACCATTGATGAAAGGGGAAAAAAATGTGCTGAAAAAGTCTGTTAAGTAGTAATTCTACTGAGGCACACGCAAGTAGGTTTGTAACCACAGTTGATAATAATCTGAGGCACTGATTGTAGATCTGGTTCTTTATTAGAGTTTAATATTGGTGACTATCTTGTCTAAGACTAATGGCAATTGACTTTTTTTTTCATCTGGAATATTACTTTAATCCTATTGCTCTTTTCCCTTGCTACTTTCTTGCTCCAACATAAAAGACTGGGACTTTTTTAATATTTGGAAATATTCTTTTTCTTCATGTAATAAGACACACTATCTTTTCTCTATGAATGCCCATTTTTAATGTGTGTCACTGTGATTACAGTGCAAGGTTATAGGCCAGATTCTGCACAGCACGTGATTAATCCACCATAGCTGTTTTAGACAACTAATGTAGCAATCCCTTTTGCATTACTACTCTTTTGTATTTTAATATTTAATGACTACGGGGCTCACTGTTTGATACTATAGTATAGTTAGGCTATGTGTAACTGACAGATTGGATGCCGAATTGTGATTTTAATATAGATTTTATCCCAGTTATTTATTACTTTATTCTAGAATTTTAAACTGGATATTCCTTGAGGTTTTTTTATTTGTTCTGATCTCTGGTCTTTGACTGTAATAAACTTGATTGATTGGATATGTGTCACATGGCAACACACATAAAAACCAAACAGAACTTCAATGGCTCCTATCTTGACAATTTTTTTAAAAAAAACTACACTGAGTGGACATCACTGGAACTAAAGTGATCTAAGTGTCATATGCTGGCAACACATTATGAAAACCTTCACAAATAATCACAACAGAGAAAACTTTCTCCTTGAAAGTGGTTTACCCACATCAAAGTTCTGTTGAAACCTAAAACGTGTCTAGACATGATTGACTTTGGATTTACTCCTGTTGTGAAGGCTTTCATGAGCCATTGGAACATCTAAACCAGGGGTGTCAAACTTGATGTCATTGAGGGTCACATCAGGGTTGTGTTTGACCTTGGGGGGGCGGGGTAGGTGTGGCCGGTTGGCAGTGGTCAGCTTGACATCACTCGTGTCAGGGTGCCTGTGGTGGCCCTGAGTGCTCTACCAGCGAAAATGGGCTCCTGAGCTCCATTTTCACTGGCAGAGGGTTGCAGGAGGCTGTCCCAGCTGAAAACGGAGCTCGGGAGCCCATTTTTGCTAGCAGAGGCACCACGGGCCAAACTTTTGTTCTTTCCAGGGTGGCCTCATGGAGGGGGGGAATCTAAGCACCCTGTGGGCTGGATCTGGCCCCCCGGTCTTCACTTTGACATCCCTGATCTAGACTAGGCAGAAATCTTCGACAACATTTCATGGAAGCAATAGAGATGAATAGTTTAGGATCCATGCAGGGACATAAGCTGCTCTTCTCTTAAAATAGCTTCAAGTACATCTTGAAACACTGACAAGTTGAAAAGTATGAATTACGCATAAAAAGTGTGCGTCTGTATGTGTACGTGAAAACTACACAGGTTTGTAACAGTCTATCAAGCAGGAGAAAGTTCAGCTGAAGATCTACCATTGCTTGATTTAGGGACAATTAGAACCAGACACTTGTTTGCTACAGATGCTATCGTGATTTTTTTTTTTTTTTTGCTAGAAAGGGTTTTTGTTACCAGAAGAAATGAAGGAACAAAAGTTGTATGGGAAAGCACTGACTCAGAAATGGTAAGGATAAAGATTAAACCACAGACTGCTGTGTTCTGGAAACCTGGACAAAGAATAATGGAGAGAAGAGCTCAATATTAGTTGCAACAGTCTTAAGCCGGCTACAGTTATGTGGAAAGTAAACATTTCTGCTCAAACTCGTTTGTGAGAGCAAAAAACCCCCCCAAAACAGATCTCAGGTATAAAGCTGAGGGTCAAGACAGACTCAAAACATAATATATTTGTGGATATCTATCCGTAGCATAAATTAACCTTAAGTGCACTATTCAAGATGATTGAGATGTCAACGTATCCTTGGCCTGTGAAATTTTGGCTTGCTCACTCTAGCTGATAGCTGATTGAAAAAGAATTTGAGGCCAATATGGCACACCAGATGAACAAAAACAACAACAAAAAGTGAATCCCAAGACTCAGTTGGATGTCAATGGGCAGAACTGCTTAAGAATATAGTTGAACAAATGCAATTCTATTTTTAGAAAAAAAAACTAGGAAGACCTTGATGGGCAATCTCCATGTTTCCCTGCAAAGAGTTGTGGATCTGCCTTCATTATCTTTAACATTTCTCCACATGCCCCCTAAAAAGTAGATGTTCTAATTTTCAACAAGTCACTTCCAGGAGGGAAGATAAATATACCAGTAATACAGTAGTGTGTACTCATTACAGCAGGTTTACACTATTAGCAAGCCAAAAGCTCGATCTGTTACTCTATTTATACTACTATGAACGGGGCATGTGCCTTCAAAGGAAAAAATAAAATAAAATGGCTTATGGAGTAAGATGGCAATCGTTTATGAGTTCGCTATCTGCATTTTTGTCTGTTCTATTGAAAACAAGCAAGCATTTTAAACAGCCAGGAATAACTCACCTATGCTACGACTGTGCTACAGTTCTACAACTGTGTAGTTGTACGATGTGTAGTTCTATGCTACAGTTGCTACAACTGTGTAGTTGTATGCTGTGTAGTTCTATGCTACAGTTGCTACAACTGTGTAGTAGAAAACTGCATTTCTACAGTGTGCAATGAGAATGTTTTCAGACTGGCCACGTTGCCACTGAAATGTCATATGTGTCTTCAACCGTCGAAAGCCAGGGGATTCTTGCAACAAGACAGCAATCTTTTACCTCCATTCATTTCTTCTCTATTATTTAACATGCATCAAAGCAACAGAAATATAATCTTAACTTGTCGTTTTGGAGAGTAGGTGCAGCAAAGGAACATACGTGCTCTCATTCTACTACTTCTACAAGTGGAGAGTCAAAACAGCCACGACAATATCCAGGTGAGCTACCAAGCCAACTTCGCTACTGAAGCAATGAACATGGTGAGTCACGCAAGGTATCATCTCAATGCAGATACCTGAAGCATTCCATAACACACCAAATCGGCTAGAATGTCTGTGTGGAGACCATGTATGAATGGCAGATACCGTAAAACAGGATATCATTCCGTGTATCACTAACACAAAATATTTCTACATTCCTATCGGAGGGTAGGGAAAAGGGATATCGGTGAACATTTGGGTGTGCGGAATTGGAACTACCGGTCCCATAAAAAACACCATGCAATCTGCATATATAATATAATCCATTGTTTGCCATGCTAAAAACAAAACTCAATTAAACCCAAACCCCAGACCCTTTAGTGAAGGTCACAGAGAGTTCCCTAATGGGAATATAAAGTTTACGCACAGTGATGAAACTGGAAACAGTTTTCCGGTGTAAAAAAAAACCCCACCAACTATTTTAGGTGGAAAGAGTTCTATTGTTGGTGACATGTCACGCTGGGATTCCATCAGCAAATCAGAGGCTATTCAGAACTTATCTTGTTAATCAGATCAGTTGGATTTGGTGTTCCAGTTCTTGGTGGCTGTTTTCTTCTGGCAATGCCATTTCTTGAGGTTCTTTTTCAAAATTATTATCATCATTCTTTCAGATGGAAAAGTTCACTTCTATATCATCTGGCAGGACAGCAGCTTTAGAGGTTGGTGATGTTTATGGGGAACTCTCTGTCGAGGCTATTAAGAGAGAGGAGAAAGGAAACAGAGGAGTAAATACAAGCTGAGTTTGAATTAACAGCAACACATTTTGTTCAGAATGAGCAGATGGCTGAATGGTCCTTTCCAATCAAAGCTCAGACCAGGGATGCTATTCAGCAGGTTCTGACAGGTTCTGGAGAACTGGTAGTGAAAATTTTGAGTAGTTTAGAGAACCAGCAAATACCACCTCTGGCTGACCCCAGAATGGGGTAGGAATGGAGATTTTGCAGTATCCTTCCCGGGGTGGGTTCTACTTACCTTTACTACTGGTTCTAAAGGTGCACGTGCTTGGTGCGTGGTCGGAGCATGCGGAGTATGCATTTGGTGTGCACGCATGCTTTGCGCGCATGCATGCTGAACAGGCGCTCCCGCGCATGCGCAGAAGCTATTTTTGTGAGGAAAAAACCTCAAAAAGAGCTTCCTATGCATGCGCGCAAGCACGCTCTGCGCGTTCCATGCAGGGACCTGTAAGTACGGGTACGCGGATGGGCCCCGGGTCCGGGATGCGTAGAACCGGTTCAGTGACATCACAGCATCACTACTACCGGATCGCGTGAACCGGACCGAACTGGGAGCAACCCACCACTGATCCTTCCCCTGGAGAAGTGTGAGAATGGAGATTTTGCAGTATCCTTCCCCTGCCATGCCCACCAAGCCACACCACGCCCACCAAGCCACACCCACAGTAGTAGGTAGTAAAAAAATTTGAATTCCACCACTGGTTCAGACCTGCATTAAAGCTTAAAAAAAAAAAGAGCAAACCCCACTTCCTTCCAGCACTGATGATGTTACCTAGTTTGGTAATGCAATGTCTTCAAGAAAACCACCAAACTCAGAGAGCACCAAGGACCCCACAGCTTATGCACTCCCAGATAATTATTTTTCCCATTCTTCCCCTATATCCCCTGACACTTTAGAAGGCAAAGTCTTCCTTAAATTAAGCTCAGGTTACACACAATATGTCCATGTTACCTTCCTGGCACTTATAACCTACCTTCAAAGCTGGGATTTATATATGGTTTCCAATTCAATAACTTTTTTTTTGAAGATCACCTAGGTTCCACTGCCATCTGTTTTGACTTGAACATTATTCTCAGTATTAATTACATCAGTTAATGCATTAGATATAGGTCACATCAGAAGTATTTGAATAGATGTTCCCAAATTATCTGATCAAGATTCTTCTTAATATAGCTTGGTGTTTACTATTTCTGTGATCACAGAATACTTTCTGTGACCCTTCAAATCAACTCCTTTTTTGAAGATTAGTGAAATGTTCTCACTCTTACATCCAATTATTAATCAGTCCCAAATAATTCTATTGTATATTTCTCCTATTTTTTCTCCAGAGCCATATTTCCAAGCTAGGACTTTCAGAGTATCACCCATGGGTTCAAAGACAAAAATGATCTGTTTCTTGTTACTGTCTTCATGAACCAAACTTACTACTGTATTTTTACAGTTATTGAATATGCTTCACCTTCTTGTTTGTACAACATGCAAGAGGACCTAAGAACAATTTAAAAAAAAACAGAGATTTAAAATCAATAGTTTAGTCTGCTTAACAACGATAAACTTGGCAAAAAGATTTGTTGCTGCCACTATCTTAATTTATGTGATTTTCCCTCACCAATCTGCCATGTTCTCTCTTTTTTTATTTACCTGAGTGTAGGTCTGCATCTTTTACCAGTTTCTTCAGTGGTTATTTTCTGTCCGCTTTAAAAGCACTCATTAAAATTGATACTTCACTGCTATTTTATTGGAATTTCCAGAGCCTCCATTCTTCTTAGGGGTGTAATACTTATCCCAATGTAGGCTACTCTGTTTGATGCATGGAATCTAAAGTTGCAACAGCCACCTGTCTCTGCTTGAAGGCATTTTATGAATTCACCTAGCCTTATGAATTTTTTTCCAATTTATTCTTACTGTTGAAACATTTTTATCAATATGCAATTGGAATTAAAGTCCAAGAGATCTGGATCTTCATTTGAATTTAATGAAAAACAAATTCCGACCCTCTTTAATATGACGATCCTAAAAACGTCCTCTAACTAGGATTAGAAATAATCAATTTAACATGTTGTATGGATGCATCTGCTCGTCCTTCACCTTCCCGATTACAATATGCTTGTTGTGTGAATTTGAAGAATGTCCTTATGGAAGAAAACAATGTACATCTGGACCGTTACTACGAAAACTATATGGACATGGTCATGAAGTCATCAAGAATCAAGCCCAGATCTAAGGTGGCTTCACCTTTTTTGTAACCCACTTCTCCAAGGTAAAATCATGCAGAGTTTTTTTTAATGGATTAAAAAGATAATCCCAATAAAAACTTTTTTCTAAAGCGAAGCAGAATTTACCATAAATAAAACTCACATCCTTATGGGTGGTAAGTTTAATCTAAGTGTAATTTTAGAAGTGGTATCTTTCCTTCTCTCTATCAACTTACTTTCCAAAGCACTGGAGGGCAGGACAAGAAGCAATGGATGGAAACTAATCGAGGAGAGAAGCAACCTAGAACTAAGAAGAAATTTCCTAACAGTGAGAACAATTAACCAGTGGAACAGCTTGCTTTCAGAAGTTGTGGGTGCTCCATCACTGGAGGCTTTTAAGAAGAGACTGGACAGCCACTTATCTGGAATGGTATTGGGTCTCCTGCTTGATGGGGGGTTGGATTAGAAGACCTCCAAGGTCCCTTCCAACTCTGATATTCTAACACAAAATCTGCCTTTCATTGAATGCTATTCTTCTAAGCTATTAGACAAGCAAACAGAAATGACTTGGCAGATGAGATATTCTCCCCACTGATTTTGAGTAAGAAGCAGATGCCATTCAGTTGTATTTCAAAGGGCAAACTGTCCCAGAGAAGTTAATGAGGCACCAACTCTGCTTGAAAAAGCCCTAATCAGGAAAAGGATGAAGTGTTTTCTACATGAGCTTTCTTTGAGGCACATCAAGTGTATTCTCCATATCCTGACTTTTAAATGTCTGAGAAAAACATTTTTCCCCCCTTCGCAGAATGAAAAGAAATAAGCAATAGCCTTGAAATTTCCTTTTTCTAAACAGTTCCAAACAAGACACAAATGAAAAGGTTCTTTGAAGTTATTCCAGGACTTTGGAGCACTATCTTGTTGTCTTTTGCCATTTCATTTTTTTAAAAAAGAAAACTCAACAAAGAAGCATGTTATTAATGGGTAGAACATATCAGAGGATGGCTAAAATAAGGGCAGCTGCCACTTTTCAAGAGCAAGTTAAACACTGACACTTCCCTTTGTTTCTGCAAACTCCCCGTCATCCAGCAAGAAATGTACTAGAAACTGTAATTAGACACTCTGCCTAAAAGTGTTCTACCGATACACTGTGCTTGATAAGAAATCACTGATAAATAAAATATACACTTGAAAAGCCGTGGATCCCAGCCTGCCAACAGTGGCTCAGCAGGAATAGTATTAAGAGAGTTACTGCTTCAGGCCAAAGTGGCTGGCTGCCAAGATGCCATCCAGAGACGGAGTAAAAGCAAGAATGGTTCTGGGTTCCAGCAATTTCCCATGGGTCACGTTAAGGTTGAGGTTCTTCTTGATTCTGATTTTTTTCACCGAACAGTGGAAAGTCAGCAGGGGAAGGCTGCTTGAAGCTTCCTGCATTAAGAGCACCCTGCCAAGCAAGTACAATTTGTACGCCTCCCGTATGCAAGTTGAGACATCCCTCTATGCATTTTTAATTCGACAAAGCAATTCTCTAATAAGCACATCGATGCCTAAGTTCAAAGGTGGTTGTGAACAGCTCAACACTGGACAGGGAAGCCGTATGAAAATGAAACAAGAATATTTGATGGAGCAGTTCGAAGTGCTCTATTCCAGAGAGAGGCTGTGGGTGTCTGTAGGTGGTTGGTAAGTTCAACAGAAGAGTAGCTTGTCTTACCGTGATGTATCTTTCGGGTCTCAGGAAAACGGACCTGACAGAAAAGGGTTTCCATGTCTTTTAATTAGAAAGCAAAGCTTAAGACCTCTTATTATTTCATGGAGAATATACCTTCCCTTCAGTCATCTGCACTGACTTCAGCTGAGAAATTCAACTATCGTTTTATAGTATATTCAATGATTATAACGAAGCTTGCATATAGGATTGGAAGAATAATGTTTAATAGTTGAGATCAAGCTGGCCTGGAAGGACTATGCTGCAGCAGTATTTCTAGAGTGGATCAATCAAACAAAGAAACGGTTGATAGCATTCTGTGCAGCCCATTGCAGTCAAAATCTGGTCAAAGGAGTCAATTTTCCTATATTGTAACATTTTATAATGACAGATGACTTCGTCCTTGTACCCTAAAATGGTACCGATGTCATTAAGACTATCAATGCACCTGTTCCCTTTGCAGAATGTGCTATGAGTAGAAAAGGGAGGACTATTCACCTGCTAATTGTAGAGAAGGAAATACATCTCTCCTGATTCCTCATTTTGTGCGAGACAAAACATGATTACATCTTTGCTATCTCAATGAGGCAGATTCTCAGAGCTCCATACACATTTAGTTTGAACCAGATGAATTGAATCAGCCATCAAAAGGCATACAGAGATAAAGAACATTTACACACCATTCAAGAGACAATATGAAAAGCTAAAAAGGTAACAAAAAGACCAGAACACTTCTCCAATGATCAACACCTAAATAAACAGGAATTAGGACCAGGAGTAACACCAGAGAAACAATGAAGCAGTAAACACTACCCTAATCAAAGATTGATCAACTCAGAAAACAAGCAGTAAACAACAGCCTAAGCAAGACACTGTGAAAGAGAAAACTACCATCCTCCCACCAATAACAGGGCAAGCCATTGAATATAAACAGAGAGGAAACTCACTCCCTTTCAGCACTGAAGACGTTACCTAGTCTGGTAACAAAATGTCTGCAAGCAAACAAGCTCAGAGACCAGCAAGGACCCCAAAGTTCAACCTTGAGCTATATGTATTCTCTTCTATTGAAACTTTGTCTGATTCAAAAATCTGGAGCATTAATCCCAGTCCTTTAGGCTTCTTTGAACTTTTTTTTTTTGGTGTTTTACATTTCTGGCTGCCTGATGTATATTTTTAGCAAGGCATTGTGAGTATATAGACAGGAAAGTGCCATGTAGTTTCTTTCCCAGATTAATATATATTGTAATACGTTGCTTGGTCCCTTTCCTCTTACCATATATACATCAAGGGATTCTGGAACTTTTCTTGTGATAACATGTTACATACAGGAAGCATAGATCTACCAAATTACAAATTTGGATGCACAGATACATTTTGTGGATATTCAACTAAGTCATCCTAAATTCCTGGAGAAAAAGTAGGATTAATTACATATAAATTAATATGAATTAATATAAAATAAAGGATGGGGGCCCAATGCAGTTAAAGACCCTGAACTTGTCAACTAGAAAACTGACAGCCTGGGTTCGAGAACTGAGCACCGTGCAATGGAGTGAACCCTCATTACTTGCTCCAGCTCCTGCCCACCTAGCAGTTTGAAATCATGCAAATGCAAGTGGATAAATAGATACCACTTCAGTGGGAAGGTAACAGTGTTCCATGCACCTTTGGGAGATGAGCACTGTGCCCTAGAGTCAGACACAACTGGACAGGAAAACCTTTACTTTTAGTACATTAGGAGTATTAGAGAAATACAAACCGGTGAATCATTGAACAAATCAACCCAGAGTTTTCAGTCAAGCACAAATGACCAGTTTCAAATGATCCCACACCGACACAATACAATGTTGCCCATCCCATTTTTTTAAAAAAATCCAATTTATATGCCGCCCTTCTCCGGAGACTCAGGGCGGCTTACAATTTCTTAAGCACAAATCAATGTGCT
>JANHFM010003560.1:262449-275349 GCA_032468115.1 Grayia smithii
TTTTCCTTGTTTTCAACCTCTAAAATCTAGGTGCGTCTTATACTCCGGTGCGTCTTATACTCTGAAAAATACGGTAAATAAAATAAGAATACAGTAGGATTGATCCAATTACTGACCTAGCCCCCACACACATACACATTGCTTAAAGAATAATCCTTCAACAAAGGTTTGAAACCGATAAGTTTCTTTTCTTTGCATTTTTAGAAATTAGGTACTGATGTGGGAAAAAATAATGTTTGGATACTTGGATTAATCCTTCAAAGGATGTGATTTAACTTAAAAATCACCAGTTAATGCAGTACTGTGCAAATACAAAAGAAATATCAGGATATTGCATATTTTAAAAGAGATATTACTATACATTTACAAGTTTAAAGAAAAGAAGGACTAGGGCTGATATGATAGCAATATTTAAGGGGTTGCCAAAAGACTGGATCAATCTATTCTCCAAAGCACTTGAAGGCAGGACAATGTGAAATAGACAGAAACTAATGAAAGGAAAAATAAACCTAGAACTAAAGAGTTATTTCCTGACAATTAGAACAATTAACCAGTGGAATGGCTTGCCTCCAGAAGTTGTGGGTGCTCTGTCAGTGTATAAGAAATTATGAGCTGGGATAGCCATAACAACAAGTCAGCCAATTGTTTGGTGACTAAGAAACAGGATATGTTGTGAGCCATGGGAGCTCGGAGCCTGGGCATGGCTTAGTTTATCTGTATACAAGAGTTAGTTTGTTCTTGGATTATTGCTTCTGTGATTCTGTGCTTCTGTGATTTCTGGTTCTGACTTCTACTTTTGTCCTTGTACTTGCTACCACATTGCAAGAGCTGCATGGGTACTGTACACATACATCATGTTTTATATTATTGTATGTCCTTCTTCTTGTGCCATATCCGTCATTGGATATTGGCGATCATGTTGGCAATCCTATTTTTGTCAATAGCCACATGAAAAAGTGCTGCTGAGTTTTGACCAAACCAGTCCCTTAGGTTTTGAAACCATGATGTTCTTCTTCTGCCTGGACCTCGTTTGCCTTCAATCTTTCCCTGGAGGATTAAGTGAAGGATGCCGTATTTTTCCAGGTGTTGCATCACATGTCCAAAACATTCTAACTTTTGCTTTTTTTTATGGTTTTGATGATTTCCCTTTGCTTTCCCAGGCGGCTTATCACCTCCTCATTTCTGACTTTGTCAACCCAGCTTATATGTAACAGCCATCTGTAAATCCACATTTCAAATGCTTCTAGTCTCTTCAAGTGACTTTCTGTCAGAGACCAACTCTACTCCGTAGAGCAGGATAGAAAAGATGTAATATCTGACTTTAACATTTACCACTTGCTAAATGCAGCAGAGCATAATTCTGCCCAGTCTATATACACGGACTGCTTCAAAGATCAGCATCTCTATGTCCATGGTATGGTCCTTGCTTGCCATAGTGTGTCCTAGATTAAATGTACAGCATCTCCAAGTAGGGTTTGAAAATCTCCAGTATGAAACCCTGAACAATTGTTAATAGCGGATAGATTAATACAACTCCAAACACATTTATGTGAACTCAAATATTGTGTTGTACAAGCCATGGTTCATATTAAGTGCAATGGATAAACTCATCCATTGTAGCTTACTCAGTAAGCTATAATGAAAACTATGATTGAGCACTGCCTAGGTAGTACTAAAACTCTCGTATTTTTATATTTGTAATCTTCAATTGGGCAAAATGATACATCACAGGTCAATGATTTTTGAACCAAAGTACCTCAAATGGGCCAGCCTACAGAATATGCCCAAAATCTACGGCCTATTACTCCCATGAGATTTTTAAAAATTGAACTGTTGTGGCCATTTCAACATGATCACACTGCTAGTGATGTGATTGGCATTTCTAACATTCCCTGACTGCTTCTCACAAGTCAATGGAGAAGCTAGCAGGAAATCTAAATTTGATAGTGATTGTCAATATTCCCTTCCAGTTTTCCACAAGCAAAGTCAGTGGGGAAACCAGCAGGAAGTTGCAAGTCTCAGGCCAACAGACAGATAAGTCTGCCAGGTGGGGAAGGGAGTGTGGGGGTGTGCGAGAGCATGGCATATGTCAATGAGGATTCACAAGGGTGTAACACAATCGGACAGTGTGCATAGGGTTGTGGGCAGATTGGAGAGGGTGTGCAGGGGTGACCAGTGCAAAATAAGCACACATTATTTGAGTAAAGTGCCCAGAGGGGGAAGGCTTACCCAAACAACTTGTATCTTTCCCTGCTAGATCCCCATTGATTTTCTCACTACAAGCTTTGCAAAAGCAAGGTCACTAGGGAAATCAGCAGGAAGTTGAAAATTGCTTCTGCTCCAGTGGTGGGTTCCTCCCGGTTTGGGCCAGTTCGCGTGATCCGGTAGCGGTGACGCTGTGATGTCACTGAACCGGTTTTCCGCGATTGGGAGCTGGGCCCACCCGCACGCCCGTACTTACCGTTCTCTGCGTTCTCCGCGCTCCGCACATGCACAGAATGCTTTTTTTGAGGGTTTTTTCCCAAAAAAGTTACTGCGCATGCGCGAAGTGCGCATTTGGCGCACGCGTGTGTGAAAGCGCATGCATCATCAGAACCGGTAGTAAAGGTAAGTAGAACCCACCCCTGTTCTGCTCCCAATGGTTTCTCTCCCCCCCCACACACACCCCATGGTTATTCTGTTGATCTGTTTAGGTAAATAAATATCCATGAAACAATATTTTCTGAATAAACTGAACTGAATTGATGACCCACTGCATTACAGGTTGCCTAGTATGGAACAAAAGTAGAATTGACAATATTGCCCTAGAAGGATATTCAGTGTAAGGCAACTACACTGTATGTTCCCATGCTTCTGAATTTGTACAGTACGTAGTTATCTTGGTTGGTCTGGTTTCATAATTGTAGTAGCCATCAAATACTCCTAACCTGGACAATTTGTGATATTTGCATGTATTATTTCACAGTATTATCTATCATTATATGTTCTTCCAATCCATCAGGATTCTGAATTGCTTTTAGAATACTTGCATTCTCTTCTTTGCTTAGCTGGTTCCCTGTGTTTTTGCTTACATTGAAAGACACCATACTACTCTTAAACACATATTTGTTTTATATGTACCTTTACATATAAAGGTAAAGGTTTTCCTTGCACATATATGCTAGTCATTCCCAACTCTAGGGGGCAGTGCTCATCTCCATTTCAAAGCCAAAGAGTCAGCGCTGTCCAAAGACGTCTCCATGGTCATGTGGCCGGCATGACTAAATGCCAAAGGTGCACAGAACGCTGTTACCGTCCCACCAAAGGTGGTCCCTATTTTTCTACATGCATTTTTTACATGCTTCCAAATTTAGTTGGCAGCTAAGCAATCCAGTATCAGGTGATAGGAAAATGTCGTCGTGAAAATCTATGCAAATTACCAGTAGTTAGAAACACATTGAGCTAACTCTGCTGCAGATAGTCTCTCCTTGAGAACATAGTCAGGATTTAAGTCTTCATTGAGCTCAATACACATTGTCCAACTTAATACGGGGCATGAGAAAACCAGCTTTTGATCCAAAGGCTAAATTTATATAGCAGTACATTAAAATACAGTAGCTAATCTGTAGCTGAATGCATCATGTAAACTCATTTAGTAAAGTTAATGTTGTGTGAATCCAAACAGTTGGATTAAGTCAACCATAAATCAGTTAAGCATGGATTAGCATGTTAAATGAACATAGTCAGTACAATGTAACTCTATATCTTCATATTTTTAGACCAGTGTTTTCCAAACAGAGCATATCCTAAATATATGACTGTCACTTTCTGGAAGTCCCCATCCAGCATTACTATTGCTAGAAATATTATTAGCAATATATTGCTATTGTTGAAGTATATATATCTGGAAGTTGTCTAAGTTGAGAAACAATGTTTTATACAGGGATGGTATTCACTTACTTTCCCTATCAGTTCCCAAATGTGAGCACCCACGTCCACGCATGTGCCCAGCCTCAAAAATGTGCCTAAGTAAGATGGCATAGAGCCGGGGTGGGTGGGCGATTTCCCACCCATGATTTCCGCTACCAGTTCGGGCAAACCAGTCTAAACCGGCTGAATACCAGCTCTGGTTTTATATCTATAAAAGCATTGTCAACTTTAAAACTGGAGGGATACTTATAAGGTAAGAAAGGTTAAAGGGAGATGGACACCGTATTCTGCCGAACCAGATTAAATTTCTCCAGATGGCTGGAAATCCTGATTGTCATCAAGATGTAGCTGTGGAAAGAATTAAAATCATATTCAGCCATCACAGTGTGGAGATAATGTCCATGTAATATGATGGCTCCTTCACTTTTTGGCTTCTGAAGTAACCAGAACAGAGTTTTTTTAGGTACTGTGAAACAAAAGAATCAACGAGCCACAAATTTTAAATGAAAAAAATAGCTTTATAAAACAAGGTCAAAAATCCAACTTGAAAACTCATCTTTTAAATAGGGTACATTCATGTTCTAAAACAAAATGTACAACTTCTTAATGATCTACTTGCAACATGTTGTGGTTTTTTTTTTTCTCTATTCTTTTCCTGGAAATTATGTCCAAAAGATATTACATTCTATACAGATACACCTAAGAAATCATCTTTAAAAATCCACAGAGAAAGACTGACAGAAAGATTTACTACAAAACATAACATATAAATATCTCGCCCTCCCTTTTAGCTTGAAAATAAACAGTACACATTCCATTCATTTCCCCTCTGTAAATTGGAGGGTGAAAAACATACAAAAGCTTTCGACTTGGAAGTTTTTATCAACTTTAGAAGTCAGCCAACAGACAATGCAAAAGATTAGGCAGCCTGTTTGTTCTGATGACATCACTGAAGTTCTGCAACCTATTTATAATTCAAATTTAAGATTCCTTCATACATTCAAGATTAAATTGCAAAAGGAAACAAAACAACTATGCATTTTTTTTCCCCTGCAAGAAACAATTATTGTAACTGCTTGTTTAGAGCAAGCTTCAAGCCTGCAATGTATGGATCCACATCGATGCCACTTGGAAAGAGGAAAGGAAACGGCTTTAGATGGTAGAATTTATGTTTTTTGTGAAAGAAAAAAAATGATTAATTAATCAGGGGCTTGGAGGGAGAAAGGAAGGATATGTTACTTTTTCTTTTTCTTTTTTACACACAAAAAGAAAGATTTCCCTTGGGTGGGAGAAAGTAGCAAAAAAAAAAAATTGTTTCCTTATAGTAACTCAAGTTCATTCAAGAGAAGTGAACGTGGCAGGAGATTTGGGACTGATCTGGTAGGAACACTGAAAAATAGACCAATTTAGCTTGGCCAATTTGATACCTGCAGGCTAGGAATATTGGGAACTGCAATTTCTGCCCATCTAAAGACCACAGTAGCAAAAATGGAAAGATATAGAACTAGCCACTATGGCAGAATTTAGAGATTTTGGACCTATTGAATTGAAACCATAGCAATCATTTCTCTATAGTTATCGGAAGTGGGGGGTACTTTTTGAAGCTTTTGTGCGTGAAATGAGTATCACTGGCCATGTTTTGGAGCCCGGTATGTGCTTCATGACAGAGACATAAGTAAGGAGTAGCTTGAAACATAATGGAGAAATGAGTAGAACGGTGTTTCTCAAACTTGTGAACTTTTTAAGATGTGTGGGTGGGCTGGGGAATTCTGGGAGTTGAAGCCCATACATCTTAAGGTTGCCGTGTTTGAGAAACACTAGAACATGTCAACTTTAAGATGCATGGACTCCAACTCCCAGAATTCCCCAGCCTTTCCAGGCATCATTAGGCTGATGATAGGTTTGAGAAATAATATTCTGGTAGTAGAGGATGAATGGCTACTGGCCTCCTTATGCAAATGGAACGATGCTTTTCCTCTATTGTGGATTTGCATTTGTAGGAGCCTAGCATTTTTTTTTCTAGCCAAGACTCACCCTTCTTATAATCAGTAGCCAAGGACAGCAAAGGCCACTAAGATAACACCATGATGTCATATAAGCAGGGATAAAGAGAAGAGGGATTTTGCATTTAAGATGCATAAAGCACATCTGAATTCATGGCGGGATTTATTTTTCTTTGCCTGAAATTGAGCAGAAAATCTCTTATTGATTTGATATTTAATTTCAATGACACGACACTAGAGACTCTGAAGGGTTGGAAACTAAAGTTTTAGGGCCATTAATACACAATGGGCCATAAATGTTTAAACAATGATATGGTTTGTTCAGGATGGACTCCTGCCTTGGGCAGGGGGTTGGACTCGATGACCTCCAAGGTCCCTTCCAGCCCTATGATTCTAAAACGAGTGGTCATCTGCTTCAGCACTTAATCTCAAATAGTTGCCAATGAAGTTAATAAATACATGCAACAATTTAGATTTCAAATTAATATAAATAGCAAATCGGGATGCTCTTTTTTTTTTTTTTTGCTGTTATTTCTCTCTATGTCCATGGAATTCACTGGAATTCTTGGATGGAGTCAGAGTCCAGATAAGCATTTTAATATTACAAAACAACAACAAAAGTCCTAAGATAGTCTAAGCTATCCCAGTCAGTCATATAAATATAAATAAGCATTATCATATAGGGAAACATTCCCCTTCCCCCATTTAATTATTGCTAGCAGCAAGTGGCAAATGAAAGATCAGAGAACTTAAAAAACTACCCATGTCTCATTTTTACCAAATGGATCTGGTTTCCTAGCATTTCTAAGAAAAGCTTCTGGTATAATTTATGCATTGTGAGGCTGTGGAGGAATTTCACCACCTTCCGGAAACCTTGAATTGTTGTTTTGGGGAAGTGGTACGATTTCAGATGCTTCAGTCCAAACATCAAGCTCTTGATGGTGTCTTGGTCTTTATTTTTTATCCTCCACAAATTCAAGAGCTTCAGAATTGGTTCTGTGGATTTGCACATCCTAAAAATCTGTTCGGTTTCTTCTCTGCCCACATTTTTCCCTGGCAAATTTTCCATCAGGATATGGAGCTGCTCAAGGGTGATGTTGAGATGGCCAATGTGCTTTAAAACACTATTTTCACAAAGATCGATACCTAAAAAAAAATAAAAAAATTAAACTTGTTTAGTTCTCTTCATTAAGATCACAAAAATATGATCGAACCTATCTCCTTTGCTGGTAGACATAAGCTCTTCTTTCTGTCAATGCTTTCTTGAAATCTACCCTACAAATTAAAACCAATGAAAGGGGAAATATGAGTTTATGGATCGATTAGATTCCATACAGATATAACAATCTCAGATTTCTCTAAAAGAATTTTCATTTTGTACCCAAAGTCAGTTTGCAAAATGGTTAAAGGCATGGGCTAGGAACCAGGAGGCTGGGAGTTCTAGTCCTGCCAGGCACAAAACCAGCTGGCTTGTACCAGTTCCTCTCTCTCAGCTCAAGGAAGAAGAAAATTGACAAATCACTTCCCAAAAATGTTACCCAAAAAACTCCTGCACAGACTTGTCTATGTAGTCATCAAAAGTCAAGATTAACCTGACAGCACTGAAAAGACACAGTGGCTTTTCCTCATTGCTAAAGTGAAATTAAGTTGTCAGAAAATATTTTGTGTGTATACTTTCAAGTCAGTGTCAACTCCTGGTAACTGCTTGGATAAGTCCTTGCAGTTGTTTGGCAAGATTTCAGAAGTGGTTTGCCATTTCCTGCTTCCAAGAGCTGAGAGAGTATGACTGGCCCTGTTAGCTTCATGGCTAAAATGGGACAACTTACAGGCTCCTGGTTTCTAACCCAGTGCCTTCATCACTAACAACAAACTGGCTCTAGAACTCTATACCTGTAGGAAATTTTCTCTCCCCTTTCTCATGATCTTGCCTTTTTAATGCCTTTCCTCCTGATCACAATCTAACTGCTTTTACCCATCTTGAGGTTGCTTTGGGTGATATCCCAGTGAGGGAGGAAACTCTATTTTAATACCAACACACCTAATAATAACTTTAGCCTGTCCTATTCCTGAACTAAGGATGAGAGATGAAGGCAACTTCATGGAGAAATAGCAGGAGGAAGTTATGGCATCTTTATGTAATGCTTAGGAGTACAGTAATGGCCAAAATTGTGGAAACCTTTTGGGAAAAGTGTATTTTTGAGGTTTGATGGCTAATAACGCCACTTTTTTTTTTTGAGTTTCAAGATAAACATATTCCACTGCTGGAATGGCCTGGGAATAGCCCGGACTTTAACCCAATTGAAAATCTATGGAGCTGACTAAAGTACTTGTTAGTCAGAAGCGACCCAGCAATAAAACCAGTTAATAGAAGCAATCATTCAATCTTGGTTCCACATTAGAACAGCTGCAGAACTAAAAGACTTGGTTCGCTCCATGAGAAGACGCTGTAAGGCTGTAATTCATGCTAAAGGTTACCCAACAAAGTATTAACTGACATGGTGATAATTTTTGTATATCTCGTTTTTCTACGTTTCATTTTTTCTTCTTTATACTGTAACTGCTATTCTAATAGCAAATCCTTCCTAAAAGTTATTGCATTACATTCTGAATTAAATTATCTTTCCACTGATATATAATTTTATGCTACTACTTCCCCCCAAAAAAGGTGTTATTAGCTAATTTTAGAAAATAAACTTTTCCCAAAAGGTTTCCACAATTTTGGCCACTATTAAAAGTGGAAAGCCACAGAAAGCTTATTTCAAACAAAAAAAGGCCATTTATTTAAAAACCCTAACCTTCAAAGCACTTTTAAGGTGATTGTAGTCACCTCCACTGACTTCAAATGCTAAAGATAAGGAATGATAGTTCTTATCTTGCTCCAGGTTGCTATAGATCCTGCCAGCAAAGAAAATCCCTTCAACCTACTGAGCACTAAAAGCAAAGAAGAAAAGAGAAAGGGAGAAACTACCCAATTATCTGTTGCTCTGCACTTGGTTTCCTACTTTCCTACACTCAGTTCTCCAGCGCCTAACTAAAAAGATACAAAACGTGTCCATGTGGCTTATGCACTCAGAAGCTGCTCTGATTATTGAGGTGAGAACCACAATGGCCACCTTCAACTGATTGCTTTGACTATTGTGGTGATTTAATCTATACTCAGGAACAAACATCTTACATAAACGGACCCAGTGGTAAACATAATCCTTTGCTTTTCTTTAGTACGTACCTTGGACAATATTCTTGACTGTACTGTGGTCCTTATTTTGCTCTTTCCATAACTTCAGTAGCTGAAAGGTCTGATCTTGCAGGCTACTCTTCTGTTTAATTATTTCTCTGTTTTCAAGATTGATCCTCATCCCAGGCAGACTGTCCATGAGGGTGTTCAGCCAGGTGGAAGATAGTTTTTTGGGCACAATGAACCTGAAGAACGCTTCTTCACACAAGGTGACATCTAAAATCATACAGATTTAAAATCAGGACCTTAACATTTGGGGAAACTGTCAAAAACTGCTGTGAGAAAGTACACGTTGTGACCTAGGCCCACGTAGTTATTAACAGTCTTAAACAAACATATTTTATCAGAACAGCTGAGAATTACTTCATCCTCAGCTTAGCCCAAATTAATTCCAAAACAAATTCTTCATAAACAGTCCTTCAGCCTTATCACCAACCTTTGGCACCCTGCCAAAGGCTTTTCTTGGCAAAAGTTCAGAAACAAGAGACGCCGACAAGAAGCAAATGTAGCAAGACAAGAAACATTGGGAAAACATGGTATCTCTTCTATATGAGAATCCTTCCACCGGACAATAATTTTCCAATCTGCATATTAATCTGGTAGGTATAATATACAAAATCAAAACTAAATAAATTCTCACTGGGTTTCTAACTGCAGGTCAGCTGTGAACTCATGAGGAGTTAGACAAGAATCGGGGTTTTATATAAGTTGGGACCAGTGGTATGCCTGGTTGCAAAAAAGGAATCTTAAGAAGAATGTAAAATAATTTCTATATGACTGCGTTGAAATATTAATAGGATTATTGTATATTAGCTGGGAATCCTTTCTTCTGGATACTCTTTCTTTTCTGATGAGTCTGCCTTAGTGGAGGTTTGTACTATTATTAGGTGAAAATAGATGTTCTAAACTTTATATGTATTATGTTACTCTCTGAAAACACATCCATAATGCTATATTTTTCTTTTGTACTTTTTAATAATTTTCAATAATTTTTTTTTTTAAAAAGGAGTTTCATTTCAGATAGACCTCAACTTACAACAGTTTATTTACTGACCGCTCAAAGTTACCGAAAAAAGATGACTTCTGACTATTTTTCACACTTACAACCGTTGCAGCATCCTAATTGTCATGCGATCAAAATTCGGATGCTTGGCAACTGGTTCATATTTATGATGGTTGCAGTGTCCCGGGGTCATGTGATCAGTATTTGCAACCTTCAGACAAGCAAAGTCACTGGGGAAGCCAGATTCATTTAACGACCATGTTACTAACTTAACCAATGCAACAATTCACTTAGGGACCATGGCAAGGAAAGTCATCAAATGGGGCAAACTCATTTATAGCAAATGTTTCACTTAGCAACATAAATGTTGGGCTCCATTGTGGTCGTAACTTGAGGACTACCTGTACTTTCTGTTTTGGATTATATACACACCGATTCCACATTGCTGATCCAATTTGTCACTGTCTTCTCCCTGGCACACATTGTCATGTGTGGAGTCTCCCTTCTGCACCAATTTGAGACTCAGGGCACTGCAGTTAGTGTGCATTTGACAAGCAGCTTTGGATGATGTATCATTAGAGAAATATCCTTCTGGACATCTCTCGCAAATGGTGTCGCTTTCAGGGGTACCTGCAGAAAAGGAAAGAGATGTGTTTTGGGGTTTTTTGGGGGTCTTTTTAAAAAAAAAACATTTGTCAATCACTTTGTTTACAGCATTTCAAGAATTTCCCATTCAACAATGGCAACAACCCCAAGCACAGAAATGAAAAACAATCTGATTTTCTTTGAAAGAGAAAAAGCTGCCACCCAGCATATTTTGGTAGATTAATGTTTTAAATCTCCCCCTGATCTTTTGGTTTTGTAAAAAAAAATAATAATAATAATTCAGAAAACTCCCCAGAGAAAGGAGCTATTTCACTTCAGAAGGTGACAGAAGGTATTATTTGTATTTCGTCCAGGTTAAATGAAAAACAATAACATTGCACAAAGAAATCCTATTATAGGAAGAATAGTATTTTTCACCTACATAGCTTTTAAATGAAACATTCAGCTAGGTGAAAGATTCATACAAAACTAGTCTGACTCAACCAGAAACTATATTATCTATCTACCTACCTACCTACCTATCCATCCATCCATCCATCCATCCATTTATCTATCGCTCTGTATCTATCTATCTATCTATCTATCTATCTATCTATCTATCTCTATACATCTATTTCATCTATCATAAACATTAGGCACTTCAACAATGGTTAGAAAAAGATACATTGGAATATACGAGCTTATATAAAATCAGAAGTGCAACTAATTAAACCAACTGCATCTTTTCCCAAGATTTCCCAGTTGTCTTATACAGCTTCCACTGATCCTGAAAAATCAGGATCTTATACAGCTTCCACTGATCCTGAAAAAAAGCATGGTTTATTTAAAAACTGGGAGACAGGTACCACACTGCCACATATTGTCATTCAATAACTTTTGGGGAAGAAGAGGGAAGAAGAGGAGGGAGGGGGAGGAGGAGAAAGAAGAAATTCAGATGATGTTGAATGGTTACTGGATAGTCTACCTAACTCCTAAATTCCAAAACTAATCAGCAGATTCCCTACCCGCCCTAAGGATAAAATTAGCATCGGCATCTTGTCTCTGGCTGGCTTGAGACAACAAACTAACACAGATCCCTGGTTTGGCATTTCCTAACTATCCACATTCTGCATTTCTCCTAAATGAGCCAGAATACCTGCTGAGCCATAATGTGCCTTGAGAATACTGACAGGAAGTAACGTGCCAAAATAGAGGCTGTTATTTTAATATTCTACCACCTTATGTCAGAAAGTTGATGGAACTGTGGGAAATTCAAAATGGCAGATTGTTATTACCCATTCCTGTTGTCAAATACGAAGAGAATAGCAGCTGTTAGAAGGGCTGGTGAAGAAACTGGTGCTTTCGTCCCCACAGATAACACAGCTGATAAAAGAGTTCCTAAACACTTTTAATGAATTCTCCACTTTTTATTCGGGACACTGAAATAAATTCTATTGTGTCATTCAGCAGACAACAAATATTATTTTCCTTGAAGCTGGCTTTTGAAACTATTCCCATGTGAGTTTCATGGAGCAAGTCAACCCTACATTATAGCTTGTTGATGCTTAATAACCCTAATCTCTTACACAATTTGGAAGCAGAAAGGGGAGAGTTTTTCAACCAACTGGTGTTTTATAATTTCATGGTCACTCTTTCATAGATGGCTTTGGGGCTTCCAACTTGATCAGATAGATTTAAGCTTCTGCTGAGCAAATTTCCATTTGTGTAATAAACCGGTAGTGGGTTACTCCTGGTTCTGTCCAGTTCTTAGAACCAGTAGTAAAACCAGCAGGAGGCTCCACCCACATGCCCCGATGTCATCATGGGGCAATCGGTGCATATGCAGAAGCTTCTGCGCATGCACAGAAACAAGCGTGTGCTTGCGCGATCCCGTTGTGAACCGTTAATAAAGGTAAGTAGAACCCACCCCTGTAATAAACCAAAGAAAATGGTTGTTTTTCCAAACCAACTTGTATACATATCTATATGTTGTTTTTATGCAAAAAAAATGTTTGCTAAGAATGATCTAGAATTATTATTGTTGTTGTTGTTGTCATTATTACTTGTCTGACTTGTTGGCAAGATGCGAAGTGAATGAGGTCCTGGGTCACCGGAAAGGAGAGAGGGAAATCAGATTGTTGTTGGAATCGAAATGGAAATATATT